>RJWJ010026238.1:0-23083 GCA_004363605.1 Indri indri
TTTAGATTTTAGATATCTTGAATTGTTTCTCTAATGTTATCTTTTCACTCTGCTTTTCCCCTTTTTGTTCTATACTTTGTGAGATCTTTTCAACTTAACTTTTTAAACCTGATGTTAAAGATTTCATTTTTATTGTCATACTTATTGATGAATTTATAGATAGAAATTGTTGGTAAAATGTACCCATGAACCACTCGAACATCTTATTCACTATATAGAAGTTTTGAGTATAAATCATTTAAAACTTGAAGATATTTTCTTAACATTTATTTTGATTTGAGAGTAAGTGATCTTAATCCATTATTTTCTACAATAGTTTTTCAGTTATAATAATTATTCATTAAATAAAATTAACTTATCAAAATAAATTGATAGCTTAAAGATACTTTTCTTTCTGTTCTCTATAAAATTTTAAAATGGATCTGTACCTTCCAAAACTGATTTTACCTCATCTAGATATAAGTGAAAAATAAAGCCTGAAAACTTCCTATTATAATTTATAAACTTAGGTGAAGTTGGTACATGAGCATTGATAGCCAGTAACTTATATGACAAGCTTATTTTCCATGGCAAATAACTTAAATCTATTTTACAGATTCAAAGGTTAAAATCTTTCTGTAAGTTATAATTCTTTTAATATTACTTAGAAATTAAAAAGGTATAAAGAAGGAGATAAAGAGTTTTAAAAAGGCTCTATGGTAGAATTGTTTTACATCCTCTTATAAAATATTGGTCCTGGAAACACTGACTTTAGTTTTAAGCCAAGTGACTTATCATATCTATTATATGGAGGGAAGATAGGAAAAAGCTTGAAAAAATGGAACAAATATATTCTTATTGATTCCAAGGGGTTTATTTTGCAGAGATGATATGGGGCAAAAAGGTTGGAAATTATAAAACTCTATAGCAAGACCTTAAAAAAATAAATTTTCTAAGCCTTTATTTAGCATTTTTTGCAACTGTAGTATACAAGTTAGTGTTAATTAATTTAGAGAGTTCTGTAATCTATAAATTGCAGGCAACTTTCTTGGATTAAAATCAGAAGTATGCTAGAGCCAGCTCACACTGGTTTAGGAGAGCCAGTGAGGCATCTCTTCCCAATTTCCTGTTATGTGATACCAATTTAGGAGCTTGAAATTGGCCAGTTTGGGCATATTTATACCAAGGAAATTGATAAATGCTACAAAGTCAGGCTTTTTAAAAATATCTCGAGAGCTGATTGTTAAACTTTTGCTAGAATACCATTGATTATTACCCTGAGAAAGTAAACACTCTGAATCTATTCCCATATTTCTATTGGGAAGGAAATGACATTCGAACATTTTGAAATAGAATCAAAAGTTCACCACATGGATGGAAGGGCATACTAGATAGAGGAAACGGCATGAACAAAGTCATTTAGGAGGAGACACAGTGGAGTTTCTTATGGAACTTCAAGTTTTATGTCCAAGTGTTACTGAGTATTAAACACAGGGTTAGAAAATGGAAATAGTGTAAGTGTCCAGCAGACAAGTCATGGAGTGCTTTGTATGCCATCCTGAGAAGGTGGATTTTATTCTCTTGTGGTGACAAGAATTATAAGTTTTTAAGCTAGAATAGTAGCACATGGTCTGTATTTTAGGAATGCTTTTCTATAAATAGTATGCAGAATTGTGCTCAACTGACAGAAGACTAATCTGGAGATTATTGGAGAAATGCAGGGAATTGATGATGAGGGTATCAGTGTTTATGAGAGTATGTTTCAATTGCTCTAAAATTTTAAATTATTAATCTAGTCTTGCACAAGTTGATTGTAAACACCTCAAGGACAAGATCTATGTCATGTGTTTTTATATCTTCCAGTTTCTACCAAAGCACTAAGTACATTAGGTGCTCAAAAAATATTTTCGCTATATGTCCATATATCATACAAACCCAATCAATCTCCCTTCTCTATCTACACCAAAACATTTGTCAACTCTTTGAATTCATTTTGGTAAAGTTTATAATGCCATTTCCAGACATGAGTTTTCTCTAACTTCTTTCAAACTAACTAGGAGTCATTTTCATTTCCAGCTAGAAAACAAGAAAGAACCCACAAGATTGTTAATTAGCTAAATCACCCTTCATCTGAAAACAGCGAAGACTTGCAAGCCAATTAAAAAAAGAATCAGTGAGCTGTACTCTGGCAGACTGTGGCAGTTGGGACCTTGGTCTGGGTTGACAGGAGATACGTTTTTTAGTTCTGTCATGACATTTCAACAGCACGTAACCATTTGTTAAGAAATATATCAGTATATTAACATAATTATATCCAATCCTATGGAATTACACATGCCACTATATAATCTTGTAAAAAAAATGTTTGCTTATTACTATATTATGCAGATTTCTTCCAAAGGGGATTTTATGAATTTCTGTTGACAAAGTTCCCCACACAAATAATGACACAGAATATCTGGTTTAAACAAGTAGATCTGTAAATTTAATAAAAAGTTTTAAGAACAACGAGAAGATTACATGTATTTTATTTATTTCAAATTGAATGATTTTCCCATGGTGACAGTGTTGCTTTTGTTCTAATGCATTGTCTGTGTCTAAACTTTATTTTTTTGCATTTATTAAGTGTCTCTTATTCATCAGTACTGTGCTAAGTACTAGGAATATAAAGACATTGTCTCTTTCTTATAGCATTTTGAGATGTAGACAAATTCATATTGATTGTTAATTATTAATTGCAATATAACACAACTAATACTGTGGTATGGGTATACATAAATTATGGTTAGTTCCCTGAAACCCTGCTGAAAATTTACATTTATATAGCTAGAATACTTCTCTCTCTAACCACATAAATTCTGGATTTTGTTCTTACCACTATGGTGGCTCTCTGGATAATAGTAAATAAACTTTCTAATGACAAGCTTGCTTGTATTTTCTTAATTCTTTTTTGGCTTTTGATACTGTTGAACATCACCTCCTTATTGACCCTCTCTTTGGTTTCACTTACCAGTGCTTTGATCCTTTGCCCGTTTCATCATGTATAAAGTGAAATTATAATGATAAAAATAGCAGATGTTTACTAGGTGCCAGGCATTATTCTAAGAATTTTATTTACATTGACTCATTTAATTTTCTTGAAAGCCTCATGAGTTTGGTATTGTTATTACTCCCATTTTACAGATGAAGAAATCAACACATAGTAAGATTAAGCCTAAGACTGTATTGCTCAGAAAGAACCTAATATTATTCAGGGTATTAAGTAAATTGAATCACGTAAAGCCATGGCGAAAGTGTTAGATTTTATGCCTCCTTGTTTCTACATTTATACTGTATGGTCTTGAATTTAGTCCTATTAATCTGACATTTTATGTGCTTAATTACTAGTTTTTCCTCCTTTCTGTCCCTTAAATAAATATAAATATTCTTGACATTCTTTTCTGTGCTTATTACAACTTCTATACCCTTTCCCTTTATGAATATGTCCACTTTCACAGCTACAGTCATTTTTTCTGTGGTGATGTACCCCCAAACCTCAACTCAATCCTGCCCTCATTCCCAGGCTCCAAACCTATATGAATGTTTTGCAACTGAACACTTCCATTTTTCAAGCTCTGAAACTCAATTGTCAAAAATTTATCTTTCCTCACCAAACCAACTTGTCTAACTGACTTTGACATAATTTTTGGTTAAAGCCTCCAACATGATTTCAATTGTCCAAGTTTCAAATGTTAAAGGTCTCTTTACTTATACCTTCAGAATTTTTTTTTTTTTTTTTTGAGATAGGGTCTCACTCTGTCACTCAGGCTGGAGTGCAGTGGCCTGATCATAGCTCAGTGTAACCTCAAACTCCTGGGCTCGAGCAATCTCCCACCTCAGCCTCCTAAGTAGCTGGGACTACAGAAACATGCTACCACACCCTGCTACTTTTTAAATTTTTTTGCAGAGATGGGATCTCACTATGTCCCCCAGGCTAGTTTCAAACTCCTGGCCTCAAAGTATCCTACTGCATTGGCCTCCAAAAGTCCCAGGATTACAGACATGAGCCACTATGTCTAGCCTATACCTTCATATTTAGTGGTTATATCCAGTCAGTTGACAGGATTAAGGCTTTTTCCACCCAAGTTCATTCAATCCCCATGAATGCTTGTCTGCATTATAACAATAGCTTACTGTTTTCATCCCTCCAATATGTTGTTCCAACTCACAGTAGCCAGATGGATATTTTTATTGTATTATTCTCATCATATCTCTCTGGATAAACACAGACCTTCAATGACTAATAACACATACCCAACAGACTCCACCTTCCTATTTCCAACTCTTTACTTAGTTCACACTCTTTCTTCAGCCTTGCTGCCTCCAACCTCTCTTTAAACCTATATTTAGGACAAACCTCACTTATCCTTCAACACTCCAATGAAATTGTATTTCCTTATGGATTTGTTTTGTCTCTTGTAATGATTTGTACTATTGTCTTTTCTATTTCTACAATATTGGAAACCCTTTGAAGGAAAAAGCTCTGGCTAATCTACCTTTGACCTTACCCAATAGTAGCGCTGTGAATATTTTGTACTTGCTCCCCAGACTTTGTAGAATTACTAAAATAGTGAATCAGAGCACCAGTAATGTTTTCCTGGCACAATTTTCAAGATGCATGACATGGAATCCATAAATGCCCTCCCTATTCTATTGAAAAATATCTTCTTTTCTACTGAAAGGATGACTAATTTATAGTAGAAAGGAAAGTGTTCCCTGGACCTGAGTCTTATTTCAGGTGAAATTTATGCAGGCATTGGTGTCAAGCTTCAGGTTTGGTGTGTTTGTGTTAGGGCTACTTTTGTCTCTATTTATGGGCTTTTTCTCAATTTGGGTGCTCTCTCCAGGATCTTACACTTAAAACTTCATTGAAAAATATTCAGTCATTGTCTTAGTTCCTTTGTGCTGCAATAACCCAATACTTAAGACTGGGTAATTTATAAAGAACAGAGACTTATCTTACATTTATGGAGACTGGGAAGTCCAAGATCAAGGTGCTGGCATTTGGTGTCTGGTGAAGGCCTTCTTGCTGAGTCCTCACATGGTGAAAGGTAGGAAAACAAAAGGGAAAAAAACACTGTGTCCTTGTGTGGTGAAAGAGTAGAAGAGCAAAAGGACCTATGCAAGTTTCCTCCAGCCCTTTTATAAAACATTAATCCATTCATGAGGCAAAGCCTTCACGGTTTAGCCATGTCCCAAAGGCCCCACTTCTTAATACCACCACAAGGAGATTAAGTTTCAACATGAATTTTAGAGGGAATCCTTTCAAACCACAGCAATCATATACTAGGTTGCTTTTATTGTTTGTTTATTAAAGGTTCCAAGTTTGCTATGTGTCATTAGCTCTCTCTCACTTGAAACATATGTTTCTAAATCTACCAAGCTACTCTATTTTCCCACATGTATTCATGCTACTTATCACTCAGCTGGATGAAGAAATAAGAAAGAAAACCCTAAAAGCTCTTTGCTTATTTTAAATCTCTGACAGCTGCATTAATGGAAGGCTAATAACCAGTATTATTATAGAGCAAGTTCGTCCAAGATGTTTTCAGTGTATACCATGTCGTCAGCAATACACACACACACACACACACACACACACAAACACACATGAAGGTTGCTTAACTTTTAAAAATTGACTATACCTGCAATTGAGAGGGTTCATGTTTGGTCTTTGAACATTGGTACTTTTGGTGAGGTTTTAAGCATATAACTTTCCAGTATTCTTTCTTAATCTATCAGTTATATCACACAACTGGTAGAATCGAACTTAATTGAAATGAAGTGATATAACAAGTAAACCGTAGATTCAGTCTTCCTTGGCTAAAATGTTGGCTCTACCATTTAATAACTAAGCAACTTCATGCTGGCAACCAGTTAAACCCCAAACATTTAATAATTTATGGATGAAACCTGGTGTATTACTCAGGGGTTCTCAGAGAAACAGTACCAGTAGGAAATACATACATACAATTGGCTCACATTGGAGGCTGAGAAGTCTTACAATCTGCTGACTGCAAGCTGGAGGTGACTCAGTGGAGCTCATGGTACAGTTTCAGTTTGAGTCCAAAGGCCTGAGATCCAAGAGAGCTGGTAATATAAGTTCCAGTCCAAGTGCAGGAGAAGACTGATGTCCCAGTTTGAAAATTAGCAGGAAGAGAGCAAATTCTTACTTATTCTGACTGACCTTCATTCTGTTTAGGCCTCCGGTGGATTGGATGAGGACCAACCATGTAGGGGAGGGCAATATGCTTTACTCAGTCTGCTTAGTCATATGTTAATCTCATTCAGAAACACCCTCTCAGACATACCTAGAATAATGTTTAATCAAATATCTGGGCACTCTATGACCCAGTTAAATTGACATGTAAAATCAACTGTTACACCTGATTAGGTCAATTTCTTTCTATTATGGCTTTCTGTTTTTATTGTTTTTGTTGTTGGCTTAAAGTCTCCTGTGAACCACATCTACAGGTCTGACTGGCTATATTTGGGATAATTGGGATATTCAGGTAGTATGTCTGTGGCTATATTTTGCAGAGCATTGGATCTTATAACTATTTTAACTTTGAGACATCTGACTCACTTTTTTATGGCTGAGTTTTACATATGCTAGGATCTGTTCTCATTTTACTAGCTCAATTCTTAGACAAGAGACACAATGTTAAAGTCAATGATCTACATTTTAAAACTGAATTCTATGTGGTATTTTATCTCTAGCAAAAATAGATTTTATTGGTGTTTCAACTACGGGTTCAATGTTATTGTTAAGAAATAGCCATACTTCTCAATTCAGAGCAAGACATTTTCTCCATCTCAAACGAATCCATGATCTATATAAAATAACAAGTCAGAGGGATTACTAAGAATTTTTCTAGTTTTTTAAATCTTTACAGCAACAGCATATATAGGATTGGTGCTATCATATTATATCCACCTTCACACTAAGCACAACAGGGACAAAATAAAATTCATTAAAATGAAAGAGACAACTTTTAATGTTATTAATACATCCAGATTCATTTATTTGGACTTGTGGAGTTGGGAACTCCTAGATGTATGTCTAGAACCTAAACCCTTTGGTAGGTATTGATCTTTTCTTTATGTCTACAGTACAAACATTTTTTTTTGAAAGGCTGGATCAAGGTAAAAAGAAATATTTAAATTATGTATACTTAATAATGACAGAGGAAAACTGTGCTTAAACTAATGATATTTGGGTTAGAATCATGTATATTAATATGTGGAATTGAGATGACTTCTACAGAGGACTGGAAAGCTTTGGAATAGTGTAGGTAGCCATAGCAGTTTACAGTTTTTAAGTCCTACCTTTTTCTTTTTTTTTTGCTCTTGCTATTTCTTTCATACACAGACAGACACACATGCAGGAATATACACATGAGCATACAAATCTCACATGCTTGTTCCTTAAAAGAAAGCTATTTTTATTTCTGTTCTCTATTTCAAATGTGAAAATATTTATTCCTTTCCTTAATGACATGTATTTAAAAGAGTAAATCTATACAATTCTACATAAACTGAATAAAAACTTGAAAAATGAAACAATTTATATTAAAATGCTTTATATGAACATTTTTTCTGGGACTGGTCTATCCTATTAAACATCAATGCTAATGCTCTGACATGCCTGGCTTTTAGATTATAATAAATTCATCAAATGCTTGGCATACCAAAGAAAATACTTAATTCAATTTTCCTTTCAAAACAGACTTTCGAGCCATCACAAGACACAGCAATATTGTGACTATATTAAAAGCTCTGTGGTGGTGGTAAATTATATTGAAGTACTGATTGTATTGCTGTGCCAATTTCATTTTCCAAATCTGTCTGATATATATGAAAGCAGATCGTTAGATTTCTGCTCCATGGAAATTCTGCAGTGTTTCTTGAACATGCAGCCTGTTTCACACACACGCTTCCCCCCAGCCCCCACCTTACTCCATTAATATCCTATTGATACATTTAGTTAAGACTGTGGTGTGCAGTAGAACAGTATGCTGTTAATCAAAGGTATCTTTCATGCTTAGGGAAACTCAGATATATCTAAGGTTCTAATCTCTTCCAGACATCAGATTTGTCCTTAAATTTTGTTAGGAAAAAAGCTCAACAGATTTATATTAGCTACTCAAAGTAATATTTGTGGTTTATATAAAGAATTATAAACTTGGTAAATGGTCACCAAATTGTGTAGGCATCCCACATGCGGGATAATTTGTGCCTTGAAGACAGAAATATTCTTGGAGATAGATTCACATCACATATGCATCTTATTATGTCTCATTTCACAACAGAGATGGTGTGCTCTAATGTCTCGGATAAGTGGCTGGTGGAAAAGAATGTCAAAATTGGTGAAATTTTTAGCTTTAGCAATTTTTTCCACTTGTTATAGTTTGTATTCTGTTTTTACTCTCTACCCCCCACACACACACACACACATTCTCTTTGTTGTCCTTTAACTTACAGGAAGTAAAAATTCAATATTTGTAGTGTAAAGTTCTATGTATTTTGATAAATACAGGCGCATGAATGTATGATCCCATTATTAATAATAATACAAAACTTTTCCATCATACCCAAAATTTCTTTGTGCAGCCCTTTTGTAGTAAACCTTTCCATATGCCCTGTCCCTGACAACCACTGGTCTGTTTTATATCCCTATAGTTTTGCCTTCTACAGAGAATGTCATATAAATGGAATCATAAAATATGTAGCCTCTTGTGTGTGAATTATCCATGTTGTGTGAATTGATAGTTTTTTTCATAGTATATTACTATAATATTTCATTGTTTGCATATACCAGTTTGTTTATCAGTTGAACAGCAGAAGGACATCTGGGTTGTTTCCAGTTTTTGGCAATTATGAATAACCTTATATAATATCTATGTACAGGTTTTTGTATGAATGTAAGTTTTCATTTCTCTTTGGTAAATACCTAGAAGTGGGTCTTTTGGACCATATGATCAGTATATGTTTAATTTTATCAGAAACTGCTAAATTGTTTTTATAAGTATCTAAATAATTTTATATTCTCATTATTAGTACATAAGAGTTTCATTTGCTCTATACAATTGTCAGCACTTGGTGTATTTTTTTTAATTTTAGTTATTCTAATAGATGTATTTTATATCACATTTTGCTATAATTTGCATTTTCATAATGAATAGAATGCTGGTCAACTTTTCATATTTATTTGCAATCCATATATATTTGGGGAAAATATTATATGTGTTCAGATCTTTTGCTCATTTTTATTTATTAGATTGTTTTCTTATCATTGAATTATGTGAATTCTGTATATATTCCAGATACAACTTCTTTGTCACAAATTTGATTTGCAAACATTTTCTGGTAGTATGTGGCTTGTCTCTTCATTCTCTTTTGTGTCTTTAACAGAGGAAATTATTTTGCTTTTAATATAGTCCAAGTTTTCAATTTTTTATGCGTCATGATCTTAGTGTAATATGTATAAATTTTTTGCTTCACCTGAGGTCTCAAAGATTTTCTTCTATGTTTTCTTCTAGAAGTTGTATTCTTTTTTTAGATTTCAGAATATTATAGGGTACAAACGTTTTTATTGCATGTGTTACTTTTGTGCAATTTGAGTCAAAGTTATAAGTGTGCCCATCATCAAAGTAGTGTGCATTGTACCCATTAGGTATAAATTTACCTGTCCCCTCCTCCTCCCTCCCAAAGCAGATAACAACATACACTGAAGAAAATAAACCCTGTTCAATAAATGATGCTAGGAAAACTGGATGGCCACAAGCAGTAGAATGAATCAAGACACCTATCTCTCACAATATATAAAAATTAATTCAAGATGGATAAAAGACTTAAATATAAGGCATGAAATCAGAAAAAGTTAGGAAAAAATTTCTGGAAGAAAACATAGAGAAAACTTTTCTAGCACCAGTCTAGGCAAAGAATTTATGATTAGGTCCCCAAAAGCAAATACAGCAATAACAAAAGTAAGTAAATGAGGCAATTAAATTAAAAAGCTTCTGCAATGCAAAGAAAACAATCAGCAGAGTAAATAGATAACCTAGAGAATAGGAAAAATATTCGCAAACTATATATCTGACAAAGGGCTAATATCCAGAATCTACAAAGAACCCAAACAAATCAGCAAGAAAAAAAACAAACAATCCCATTAAAATGTGGGCAAAAGACATGAACAGAAGTTTTTCAAAAGAAAATAGACAAATGGCCAAAACACATATGAAAAAACACTTGATATCACTAATCATCAGGGAAATGCAAATTAAAAACACAATGAGATACCCGTTTGCCCCTGTCAGAATAGCACTTATTGAAAAGTCAAAAAACAACAGATGCTGGCATGGTTGCGGAGAGATGGGAATGCTTATACACTGTTGATGTGAATGTACATTAGTACAACCTCTGTGAAAAACAGTACGGAGATTCCTCAAAGAAATAAATGGAGACTTACCATTCGATCCAGTAATCTCGTTGCTGGATTTTTACCTAAAGAAAAGAAGTCATTTTATCAAAAAGTCACCTGAATTCACACATTTATTGCAGCACAATTCTCAATTGCAAAGATATGGAATCAACCTAAGTGCCCATCAATTCATGAGTGGCTAAAAAGAATGTGAGATATATATATATATATATATTTATATATATATATATTTATATATATATATATACACATGTGTATATATATACACACACACACACACACACATATATATATGTACACAACATGGAGTACCACTCAACCATAAAAAGGAATGAAATAATGTCTTTTGCAGCAACTTGGGTGGAAATTAGACCATTTTCCTTAGTGAAGTATCTCAGGAATGAAAAACCAAAAACCACATGTACTCTTTAATAACTGGGGACTAACTGATGGGCACACACAGTCACAGAGATGTATAGGACATTGGAAACTAAGAAGTGGGGAGGATGGGAATGGGTGAAGTGTAAAAACTTACCTTTCTGGTACAATGAATATTATTCTGATGACGTGCACACTAAAAACCCTGACTTAAGCATTATACAAGGTATCCATGTAATGAAAACATTTGTATCCTCTTAATATTTTGAAAAAATAAAAAGAAAAATAACACAAAAAAGAAAATATGCTTCAGCCCAGATGCTTTTATATTTTCTACCAAATAACCAAACCAGATAACCAGATAACCAAATAACCAGATAACCAAAAGAAAATCTGTGGAGAGGCAAGGCATTTTTACAAAATAGATAATTTTTGTATAGCCTTACCAGTCTTTTGTTTTCTTATTAACTATTTTTTAAAACCTAATGCCAAAATATGGGAAATTTGTCATTGTGTAATTAGTTCAGAACAATTTCAAATTTAAATGGAAAAGTGTATATTATTTGTTGTTTTATAACAAATTAAAGCTTAACAATAAAATACAATATTATTTCACATAGTTTCTAAATGTAAGTGGTTTAACTGTGTAGTTCTGGCTCATCATCTCTTATGAGGTTGCAGGATGCTGCTGGACAAGGCTGTAGTTATCTAATCACTTATCTTGGGCTACAGTGTATGCTTCCAAGAAGATCCACTCACATGACTATTGGCTGGAGCCTTTATTCATTTCCACACGGAATCCTCCATAGAGTTGTTCATAATATGGTGACTATCCTCCCTCGGATTAATCCAAGAGAGAGGGCTCAAGAGTGTGAGACCAAGTAATAAAGGCAAAGTGCAGTGTCTTTGATTACTTGTTCTTAGAAGTGACATAAAATCACTTCTGCCATATTCTGTTGGTCACACAGAACAATCTTTATACAATGTGGTTGTGGTGGGGGGGTGTCCATGAGGTAAAAATACTAGGAGATTGGGATCAGCAGGGGTCATCTTGGAAGCTGGCAGTTCTAATTTAGCAATATTTGATATTATAAAATAACATAAAAAGCAACTTTAGTCATATTCTGTGTGTAAGTTGACCTTTGAAAAATATTTATTCTTTTAAATGATGTTTTAGGGGCAATTATGATGATTCTACAATTTTGAGTCTGATGTCAGGCCATAGTTCTTAGTTTTTGCCTTTTATGAAAGATTCATTTATGATCACACATTGAGGAGTTTAGTGATATTGCAGATATTGTGTTCAGTGTCCTGTGAAAGACAGGGAAGAAAGATTTCACCAACTATATTACACAGAACAGGAAAATGCAGCAAAAGAAATATAGGTCTCTATCCCAGCATCACAAAGCAGTTAAAAACTCTTTCAGATCCTGATGGGACCTTACTAATATAAAATACTCAACCAAAACTTTAAGATTCCATACTTCCAGGTCACTGATATGCCATTACTTATTTCCATAGACACTGAAAACAGTTTACGATCCTGAACACTTATTTTATTTTATTTTCTCCTCTCTAATAACACTTAAGGGAAATCACTTGCTTTAATTCTTCTTGCTGACAAGAACAGAAGACCTTTAGATAAACTGGTGATTCTTAGTCATGTCTTGACTTTTGGACTTTTGTTTATCACATGAAGCTTTCTTAATCACTGAGGAAAGAGGTGATATTGTCAGTTGATTGTCTGGTGTTTGGTCCAGGATTCCATTTTTAAAAGAAAAATACTGTTAAGAAAAACAAATTTATGTATTGTTAATTAAACAAATAATGTATGATTATTACAGAAAAATTTTAGAGTTATATAAAGTAAAATTTTAAAAATATATGATCCCACCATTCCACCAATAAAATAACTATATAAAACTAATTTAAGACATTTGAGTGAACTCATGTATGTGGATGAAAGCTCTGAAATTATATGTAAAAGAAGTCTTCACATTTGCTATCTTGATTTATGAGTATGCCAAAATTGAATCAACGAATCAAAAATTATTAGACATTTAGACATATTATACATAAATATGATATGTCCACTATTAAAAACACAAATAAATATTCTGGAATATATAATGTATTCTTGATAAATTCTTTAAATATTTCCCTTCAGTAAGTTCTAAGAAATGCAATTGCTCAAAAGTTATTTGCCAAATTGCCTTCCAGAAAGCTCTACATTTTTGCTGACTCTGCATCTTATCAACACTTATTTTAATTTTTATCCAAAAGATAAATGATACCTTTGTTTTAATTTCTAGTTCTTTGATAAGTTATAAAATTAACCTTTAAAAACATTTTATATATTTGTTGGTATAATTTTAATTTTGTAAATTACTTGTTTATAACTTTTATTCTCTTTCCTCCTTTTTTATTGTCTTTAGTTACAAAGAACTTGATTAACCATAATGCACTCTCATCATTAGTCCCTTGGTTCATTCATGTTCCTCTGTTATTTTATATATGTAGGTGTATGTATGTTATATTTTTAATAATATAATTAACATCCAAGTACCCACAACACAACTCAATAACTGAAATGTATCCAATACTTTAATTTTCCTATGGACATTTTCTCTGTCCTATCAGTTTGCATTCTTCAGCGTTAAACATAATCTCAGAATAAAATTGATCATTCTATTGCCTTTTTAAAAATATATAAATTTGTATTATGTATAAATATATACCTAAACAACATGGTGTTGATTTGTCCTTGCTAGATCTTTAGAAAAAGGGTATCACCCTGTATGGTCTTCCAGGAATTGTTTTTTTCAAGCAACAAGGTAGTATTTCATTATGTAAATATATTGCAATTTATAACCAGGTCACTTGTCTATGTGCATTTAGGTGGTTTGCAGTTTTGGGCTATTATAATGAGTTCTCATACAAATATTTTTTATGTATGTAACTGTGCAAGAGATATTCTGAAGTGTATATTTACGAGTGGTATTTCTGTCCAACTTTGTAAGAAAGTACCAAATTGTTCTTTTAAAGTGATGTACTAATTTACACAGCTAGCTGTATAAGAAATTTACATTAATATTTCTCCAATTCTTGACACGTTTGTATTGTATTGACACATTTTTTAATATTTGCCAATCAGATATCTGTAAAAATATATCTATTTTGGTCTTCATTTGCATTTCACTGGCATTATTGGGTGTATACATTTTCTCCAGTGTGAAATGCCTACTATTTAATAGTATCTTTTAACCAGTTTCCTTTAGATTGTTTATCTAATCCTTTATAATATAAAAATGATTCTGGATTTGTGGTTTATATGTATAGCAACTATTTTCTCCCAGTTTGGGGATTCTCTTTATGATTTTTTAAAAAATTAATTAATTTTTAATCGACAAATAATTTCTGTATATTTATGATGGACAACATAGTTTGATACATGTATACATTTTAGAGCAACTAAATCAAGCAAATTAACAGCTCCATTAATCCACACAATTATCATTTTGTGTGTGTGAGAATACTTAAAATCCACCCTCCTATCAATTTTCAAATGTAGAAGACATTATTATTAACTGTATTCACCATGTTGTACAGTAGAACTCTTGAACTTATTCTGTTTAATTGACATTTTGTAACCTTTGACCAACATTTCCCTAATCCCCACCCTCAGCCCCTAGTAATCACGATTCTACTCACTGCTTCTCTGAGTTTGACATTTTTAGATTCCACATATAGTGAGATCATGTGGTATTTGTCTTCCCGTGCCTGCCTTATTTCAGTTAGCATAATGTCTTCCAGGTGTATCTATGTTGTCACAAATGATAGAATCTCCTTTTTTATGACTGAATAGTATTCCATTGTATATACATAGCATATTTTCTTTATTCATCCATTGTTGGACAGTTAAGTTGCTATAATAACTTGGCTATTGGAAATAATGCTGCAATGAACATGAGAGTACAGATATCTCCTTAACGTGCTGATTTTGTTTCATTTGGATATATACTCAGTAGCAGGATTACTAAATTATGTGACAATTCTATTATTAATGTTTCGAGGAACTTTCATATTGGTTTGCATAATGGCTCTACCAATTTACATTCCTGCCAACACGGTGTAAGTGTTCCTTTTTCTTCACATCTTTGCTAACACATTTGTCTTTTTGAAAATAGCCATTCTAACAGGTATGAGTGGATAACTCATTGTGCTATTGATCGGTATTTCCATGATGATTAGTGATGTTGAGAATTTTTTCATATCCCTATTGGTTATTTGTATGTCTCCTTTTGAGAAATGTCTCTTCTGGTTATTTGCCCATTTTTTATTTTTTATTTGTTCTCTTGCTATTAAATTATTTGAATTCCTTTTCTATTTTTGATATTAACCCCTTATCAAATATCTGATTAGCAAATATTTCTTCCCATACTGTTGTTCGCCTATTCACTCTGTTTTTTCTTTTGCTGTTTGATGCAATTTCACTCTTCTATCTTTGCCTTTATTTTCTGTGCTTTTGTGGACATATCCACAAGATGATTGTCTAATATTTAAGAAGCTTTTCCCCTATGTTTACTCCCATTAGTTCTGTAGTTTCAGGTTTTCCGTTTCAGTCTTCAATCCATTTTGAGTTGATTTTTGTATATGGTGTGAGATAAGGATCCAATTTCATGCTTCTGCATGTGAATATCCAGTTTTTCTAACACAATATATTGAGTATATTAAAGATTCTGTCCTTTCCCCATTGTGCGTTCTTGGCACCTTTGTCAAAAATCATTTGACCGTAAATATGTGGGTTTACTTCTGGGCTTCACTTTCCTTCATGTGTTTCTTTTCTTTTCTTTCTTTATTTCTTTCTTTTTTCTTTTTTGAGACAGAGTCTCACTCTGTCACCCTGGGGCTCTGGGTAGAATGCAATGGCATCATCATAGCTCACTACAACCTCAAACTCCTGGGCTCAAGCCCTCCTCCTGCCTCAGCCTCTGCAGTAGCTGGGATTACAGGCACACACTATCACACCTGGCTAATTTTTCTATTTTTTTTAGAGAGTAGGTCTAGCTGTTGCTCAGGCTGGTCTTGAATTCCTGACCTCAAGTGATCCTCCCACCTCAGCCTCCCAAAGTGCTAGCCTTACAGGTGTGAGCCAGCATGCACAGCCTAATGTGTTTCTTAATGAAGAGAAGTTCTTAATTAAATATTAGTTGAATTGTTTCTTGTAGCTGAATAGTACTCCATGGTATACATATACCACATTTTATTAATCTACTCATGTATCGATGGGCACTTGGATTGTTTCCACATCTTTGCAATTGTGAATTGTGCTGCAATAAATATTCAAGTGCAGATGTCTTTTTTATAGAGTGTCTTTTGTTCTTTTGGGTAGATGCCCAGTGATGGGATTGCTGGATCAAATGGTAGATCTACTTGTATCTCTTTAAGGTATCTCTATATCGCTTTCCACAGAGGTTGCACCAGTTTGCAGTCCTACCATCAGTGTATGAGTGTTCCTGTCTCTCCGCATCCACGCCAACATTTATTGTTTTGGGACTTTTTGATAAAGACCATTCTCACTGGGGATAAGTGGTATTCATTGTGTTTTTGATTTGCATTTCCCTGATGATTAGAGATATAGAGCAATGGTGATATAGCACCTCTTGTGTTTCCCTGGATAGAGCTGGAACCCATTCTACTAAGTGAAGTATCCCAAGAATGGAAAAATAAGTACCACATGTACTCACCATCAAATTGGTTTTAACTGATCAACACCTAAGAGCACATATAGGAATAACATTCATCACGTGTCAGGCAGATGGGAGGGTGGAGGAGGGGACAGGTATATACATACATAATGAGTGTGATGTGTACCGTCTGGGGGATCGACATGCTTGAATCTGACTGGGGGTGTGGGTGGGCAAGGGCAATATATGCAACATAAAAATTTGTACCCCCATAATGCGCTGAAATAAAAAATAGTTGAATTGATTAATATTTTGGTTATAGTGGCACTTTCGTGTCTTACTAAAAAAATCCTTTTCTACTCCAAGATAAAGATATCTTCAACTACATTTTGTTTCCCATATTTTAAAGTTTTATGCCCCAGTGTTCAGCACTTTTCTGGAAGTCTGGTCTTGAGGCAACACTGCTGTTTCTGTTATGTCCATTTTTCAGTTACCTGCCCTGATGCTCGCTTTTTTAGCCCTGGCTCTTGGGCGTCTGATCTGCCTCCCTGATACAAAAGCTTGAGCCTCAGGTTGCTTTGGGCTTAGTTTAGTTGTTCGTTGTTATTTTGGAGGCTTCTCCAGAGACTTCTCTTTTCTAAGACCAATGGTGCCACAAACCGCCATTCATATCACAGGTGTAGCACTTGCCAAGTGAGAGGACTCCTCACGATTCCTAGCTACTCATCTGGAAGTAAACAACCATTGGGCATATTTCTTTATCTTGCTATTTGTAAGAATTATTTAAGTTATTAAGATTATTAACCTTCATTTTGTAATGTAATACTTAATTTCAAAAATTGCTATTGGCTTTTAGATTTAATATTTTCACATTTTAGTGTGTCATCCAGAAAGCTTTTCTTTATGATATGCCTTTCCTTTAAGAACTCAAGATTCTTTCTCTATACTACTGTGTCATAAATTATTACCTACATTTTACTCTTATACCATATAGATTAATTTTTATATTTAAATCATTCATTCTTCACATATTTGTATCAGTGTAATGAAAGAGGGAATGATCTATCTTTTTGTCAAATATGCAGACTGATTTTCAAATATGTAAATATAAAAAGAAAATCTACTTAGAAATGCCATCTTTATGATATATTCCATTAAGTCCCTTTTAGATTTCTATTTGGTCCTATGATTCTTCTGTTTTTTCTGTCAAGAGTATAACAACCTTCTTATCTGGTATGGGAAGTCTTCTCTAATTATCCAGTTCTTTAAATTTTTTTTTTCCTGGCTTGATATGTATTTTTGTCTTTTTAAGGAACTTTAAAATTACTTGTCAAGTTCTAAAAATTCCACTGGGATCTTGTTTCAAATTGTAATAAATTTATAGATCAATTTACAAGAAAAAGTATAGCTTTACAATTTCAAGTGTTCCCATCCAAAAATGTCATATATCTCTTCACAAATTCATACTTTCTTTTACGTCTCTCGGTCACATTTTCTCATAGTTTCTCCAAATGTCTTGTAAAAATTATTATTAGACATTTCACAATTATGCTAATGTATTAAGTCTTCATTAGTTATTCAGTAATACATGAGTTCATGGTCATTGTAAATCATTAAACAATACACACATACATGAAACAGAAAGTGAAGGTCTCTTTGAACTCACTCTGCACAAGTAATTAATGGTAACATTATGGGCATATTTCCAGATATTTCTTTCTGTACACATACACATATGGGTGTGTGTGTGTGTGTGTGTGTGTAGTTTGGGTATTTTTATTTTTGTTTTTAACAGGAATGGAATAATACCTTTTTTATTCTATAATTTACTTTTTTGTTAACAGTATATCTTGGAGATATTTTTTAACAATTCATCCAGCTTAGCTCGATTTTTTGAATCATTGCACACATTTCTAATGTATGAATATATCATAATTTATTACACCATTCTTCTATTGAGGTCTATATGAGTTGTTTCTACTTTTTAGTTTTAGACAACAGCAAAACAAACATTCAAATACGAGTATATTTGTGTTCATCTGCAAGTTTTTCCTAAACTGGAGTTTTAGGAAAATAATTATTGGGTCAAAAGATATCATATTAAATTGACAGTTATATCTAAAAATGATTACTAATGTATAATCTCACCAGCAGTGTATTGGCACCATTGCTAACACTAGACTTATAAGTGAGCAAACTTTGTAATTTATTGTTTTATCTTCTAATTACTGATTATCAAGGAGGTTGAAGATTTTTGTATATTTTTGGCTACATATGTATTTTCTGCTTATTATTTCTATACCATTAGTATTCCTTAGTAACAGATTGTTTTCTTGTTAACTTTTACAAGCTTTTTATATATTATGCATATGAATTTTCTCCCAATTAAATGGGAAATAAACATTTTCTTCCACCTTTATTACTATGTTTATGGTATCTTCTGTTTTACAGAAGTTTCAAAATTTATATTATAAAATTTACGTTCATAACAGAGGCTAGTGCATAGTTTATTTTGCTGTGTTGCTATAATGCCTCAGTTTTTGTAGCAGGGATTTCAGCGTCTCATCACAAATAAGCATTTTTCAAATATCGTTTTGCGTGTCATTTGTCTCTTCCGTTTATGTTGTAGTCTTTTCATATTCTTCAATATAGGAGGGGAGGGCCATATTTTCCTTTTGTTACTGTTCATGGGCATATGTCATCATTTGCAGCCTCTCAGAAAACGTTAAGAAGGAATCTTCCACTTTATGTCTTTCCACCCTAGCCCCTGCGATGAAGATGGTCATGTGCCTTACCCAAAAGCCTTTTTCCTGTTCAAATAATAGAGTTTTACTACGGTGCAGAAACTATTTATTTATATTGGAATAAGCCATATTGCTTTGAAGAAGCTTGATTAGAATAAAAAAGGAATACTTCTTTTAGAATTTCAATTTTTGTTTGTATATGCTTTTTCTCCTACCTGTATTAATATACCTGTAAGAGTGAATTGTTCATCTCTCCTGGTTTATGTCTGCCTCCACTCTCATTCCTTCAGTTGAGGTTTTCATGGTGCTCTACTAAAATGTCCTTTATTTACTTCACTCAACATTATACTGCCTTCTTTAGAAAAGGAAGTGGTTTTTTTTTGGATGGTGACTCCCTTTGGTCTTAAGCCATTTGTATTATTTGAAATTTGTGATTATGTTAAATAATTTCCCTCAATTTTATCCCTGATGATTTTATAATTTTTATCTCTATTTCATTATTTGCTTTTTTGTAATTTCTCTGAAAAGAGTTTGGAAGATTGGTTTTTCAGTCGGTTCTCTTGATTTAATTTAATTTTTAACATCACTAATCATCAGGGAAGTGTAAATCAAAACCACAGTGAGATATCACCTAATTCCAGTAAGAATGGCTTTTATCCAAAAGTCCAAAAACAACAGATGCTGGTGTGGATGTGAAAAGAAAGGAACACTTATACACTGCTGGTGGGGCTGAAAACTAGTACAACCTCTATGGAAAGTAGTACGGAGATACCTCAAAGAGCTACAAATAGAACTACCATTTGATCTGGCAATCCCCCTACTGGGTATTTACTCAAAGGAAAAAAAGACATTTTATAACAAATACACTTGACTTGAATGTTTATAGCAAAACAATTCATAATTGCAAAGATGTGGAAACAACTGAAATGCTCGTCAATACATGAGTGCATTAATACAATGTGGTATATATATACCATGGAGTACTACTCAGCCATAAAAAATGGTGAACTAATACTCTTTGTAACAGCCTGCATGGAACTGAAGAGGATTCTTCTAAGCAAAGTATCACAATAATGGAATAACAAACACCACACGTACTCACTATTTAATTGGAAATGATTGATCAACATTTATATGCACATATGGTAGTAAAACTCAGTAGAAATCAAGCAGGTAGGAGTGAGGTGGAGGGGACGGGTAAATTCACACCTAAAGTGTACAAGGCACATTATCTTGGCGATGCTCACATTTAAAACTTTGACTCAAATGGCACAAAAGCAATTCACGCAACCAAAATGTTTGTATTCTTATAATACTCTGAAATTAAAAAAAAATATTTGCCATATTTGCACTCATAATTTTTGCCCAACAAACTAGTATTGCCAGGTTCATGATCTCTGCATAATTCAAGGTGTTAAAGAAACCAGAGACTAGAATAAGTGGTGAAACATAAGTTATCATTAAAGGAGATGTTTGTAACAGCATGCAGAATAAAATAACAATCATAAATCTTTAAGATAGTTGAAGCAGGAAAAAATAAAATTCTACATAAACTTTCTACTATTTGGGAAACTTTTATTCTCATTTTTAGTTCATTGTATTGTAAACAAAGATTTTTCTCTAAACTTTGTCCTTTATTTGTTGTTGAAACAGAGCCATACTTTATAACTGTCATCAGCAAGCTTGATAAATCAAGGACGTGCCCTTCACAAACAGGTCTTTGTGTAGTTTGAGCTTCCCTGTTTTTAAATACCATTACTCATTGTAATAAACACTCACACATATATCTGAAGCCCTATTTTAATTGTATATGATATAGCCACTTTGTTAGGATTAGACTATCTTAATGAATCCCAATAAAATGCATACAAATTTAATCTCTAAACCTAAAAAAAAAAAGATTATCTCAAGTTAACAGGTATTTATTAAAGAAAAATCTGCATAATTGGTATGGGGATCCAAAAGACATGGCTCTTATTCAAAAGACTTTATAATCAGGCTAGCAAGAAGCATGTGTAATGACATTTATATGACAAACATATATAACACCATGTATAGCAATGATGACTCAATGCTGGTTTTTATAAGGAATATACAGTTTTGAGTCTCAGTTTTCCTTCTTTCATGATTAAAATAAATGATGTCTTTACAAAATGAAGTATGCAATAGAGATTGGTTCAGTGTTTGGAAAGCAAACTGCTTTATACCATGGCAAAGGCGACTGAATTTCATTTCTTAGGCAATGGCTTCTGTTTAAGTTTTGTTTCCTTTTCAGACACTTTTTCATTTTTACTGTGGACAAAAATAGGTACTTTAACTTTTTTATGACCTTTTGGAAAAGTGGTTATTAATCTTTCTGAAGACTTAGATCTCTTTGAAAATCTGATACACGTTTTGGACACTTTTCCTCAGAAAAACACATATGTACATACACATTTACAACACACTCAGTTTTGCAAAAAATAGTAGAGTGTTCATGGAAACCTAGCACTACTGACTTAGGTTACCATGAATCATATTTCAAATGCTTCTGTCTTAAAAGTGCTTTCCCATGCTATTTATATTGTGACATTGATACAGGTGTGTATATTGTATAGGTGCACCTCTGTGCACATCCACGTATGTGTGTCTGAGTGTAGAATACCCAGTTTATTCTGATTATCCCTGCCATCCAGTGTATTAGCATTTATTCTAAATGTTTCCTTTTAAAAACAAAGCTATTATTATTAATAATAGTTGCAAGGTAATCATTATTAATATTTACATAAAATAAAATTTTATTGTTGTTAATAGATGCAATGAATGTGCCAGGTTGGGGTGGTACACCTCCACTTTGTCCTCCTACCTTCTACCACAGGCTCCCCTAATAGTGTATGGACACGTGCAGTGAACAGTGTTTTCACTTTGATATGTGTTTATATTTGAAAAATGATCAGCAATAATCTGTCTCTCTTTTCCCCAACTGGTTCCAGGCATAAAAATTAAATACTTACCTTTCAATAAGAGCATGGGGGCTACTTCTGATAGAACAAAGGAAATAAATCCTAATTAAGAAAAGAGTCAAAGGTACTTCCTAGAAAGGCCATTTGGTGTACCATTTAGTTGGATCGTGACTCACAGCTTAAGTTTTAAGAACCAAAATGTCGCAACAGTCAGTGAGGTCCCTTGGAAACATAGGAGATAATAGGTTAGGCATATGTAAAATTTTTGCAGGGAATATTTCACTGCAGGGTTTACAGAAGATATTCTTTGTGCCTCTACTGTCTTCTTATTGCACAGTGTAAATCAATAATTATTTTATTTTTAGTAACTATTTTGTTTCATTTTGCCATAAAGTTTTTGGTCACAATGAGTTTAAAAGATGCATGTTAAATTTAGAAGTAACTATTGAATGTTGCATTCTCAAGGTATTTGATGTTGAATATGTCATTTTCATGCAATGTTTGACAAATACCATCTGCACATCAAAGTAGTATTACAGACCTCATAAAAATGACTGATATAAATCTGCTGATGAATCCTCAATATCTATGTCAAAAGTTGCTATCAATTTTAACAAGACTGTTCCTAAAGATGATGAACACTTACAGCTGCTGAAGGTGCATTTACATATCATCCTGTGAGACATAACTGTTCATTTAGAGCAGTAACTAAATTAAGTTCACTACATTTAGATAATCTTGCCCTACAAAACCAGTCTCTCACCATCAATCATATTTTGCCAGTTTTCTTGACACTCCCTGACTAATAGTATGAGTCCCAGTTTCTTCTCTTTGTAAATTGGAAAAATACATTCCCACTTCATAGGGTTT
>RJWJ010026239.1:0-10436 GCA_004363605.1 Indri indri
AAAGGGTATGTACTCAAGGGTCTAGGTTTTCATAAAGTTAACAATTTCTGCTGCTTCATTAAAGACGTTCTTAAATGAAAGTGACCATGAGTCAGCCCCTGACTGCTGGTACACTTGGGGGCCCTGCCTTGACAAGTGCTAAGGGGCCAGCAGTTTCACTCACCAGTGCGAATAGCAACACCGTGCGAAAGGCAAATGTCTTACACTATTCTGAAGATGGTTTTGACCTCATAGATCTCTCGGTAAAGGTCTGGGGACCCCAGAGTCTGAGGGCTGTGCTTTGACCCACTGGTGAGGTGCAGCCTCAGCCCCATGTGGATCTCGGCTGGGCACACACCCAGCTCCTGCAGGTCTTCTCCGAATGTGAGGGCTTTCCTGACCTTCACATTTAACTGATCTCCCCTTCCAGCCCTCCCCTGGCCCTGGCCCTCATCTCCATCTAGTGCGCTCTGTTCTTCATTTCGTCTGCCTCCCTCTGCTAAACTGTAAGCTCAGAGTGGTGCAGCTATTTCAAGCTGTCTTGTTCATTGCTGTATTCCCAGCACTCAGCATAGCATCTGGTACATCCAGGTAGTAGCCTGATAAGTATTTGAATGAATGAGTGACTGAATGTGCCTGGGCGAGTTTTCCGACATCTCCTGACAGGCCCCCGGTCTGTCCTTCCCACCCTGGCTGACCTGTCTGTGCTCTCCCGGCTCCAGCCAGTGCTGCCCCACACCGCTGTGTGCCTCGTGTGTGGCGAGGCGGGGAAGGAAGACACAGTGGAAGAGGAAGAAGGCAAGTTTAACCTCATGCTCATGGAGTGCTCCATCTGCAATGAAATCATCCACCCTGGATGCCTTAAGGTGAGCAGCCCCTGGGGGCCCTGGCTGTGCTACTTGACACCCCACCCCAGGGCCTCCGGAGGTGCTGACGCCGAGGGGTGGGGTAAGGCTCCCTCCCTGGATACTGCTGCTGAGGCGGTGGGACCCAAGTGGCACGGTAACTTCCTGGGGAATCTAAGTCTGGGTGCTCCTGTGTGTTGAGTCATGAGCCCAGGACAGGAAGGGTCTGGAGCAGCTCAGACGCCTGGTGTCTTTGAGGGAAGGAACGTATGCCACCCCTACGCCCAGGACGTCACAACCACAGAGGGTTCCCAGAGTCTCAGCAGACAGAAAACTTGGGCTGCTTGTTTGCACTTGGGCCAGAGGGAGAGACTCCAGGTGGCTAGGCTGCTGGCTGGAGTCCTGGCTCTGGGCTTCTGGGAGAACAGGGCCTAGGCCGGGGAGGGCAGGGCCTGAGACAACAGGTGGTTGCATTCCTGTTCCTTTGCGCCGGGAACCTGTTCCCTTGGTGTGCCCAGAGCAGGGCTACCTTCTCCTGGGTGACGGCTGTGCTGTGCCCGCTTGTGCTGTGCCCATCAGCCCCGGTGCCAGAGCCTGCATGTCTGTGTGTGTTTTACAGAGATCTGGGGGGGCCTGCCCAGAACGATATTTCAGCTGTGAGGCGACCACTTTCCCTCAGCAGTGGTCGTGGGAGTTCGTTTTGACCCTCACTCCCTCATCACACTCGCACACAAACACACCACTCTGGAGGGGCTGCTGTCATTGCCTTGGCTTGGAAGTCAGCCCTTCCCTCTCGTTTCAATTGCTTGGTTATTTCTCTCTCTTTCCAAGTTCATGTGCTCTGTGTGGGCGGGGACAGCCATGTCTGACTGACTCATTCACACCTCGCACCCAGTAGAGTACTCTGGAAGGTCCTTTCTGTGTGCCAGGCTCTGAGCTCATAGCTTTACCTGGGTCATCTCATTGAAGTTTTGCAAACCACCAGTGAGATGGATGCGTTGACTCCGTTTTATGGACAAGGGCACTGGCCCGCGGAGACTGTCACTGGGAGGCAGAGGTTCAGCCTTTGAACCCTGGCCCGACTCCAGAGCCACCTGTCTCCACCAGCTCTTTGCAGCTCTTTATTCTTTAGGCTGGAGACGGGATAGACATGACATCAGGAAGGAGGGTGTTGATGTTTCTGGCAGACGCCTCCAGAGACCTCTGCCCGGGAGGCCCCTTCCCTCTGCCCTTCCCTGCTTGCTGAGTCCTGGTGTGTCCCTCACAGATTAAGGAGTCAGAGGGTGTGGTCAACGACGAGCTTCCAAACTGCTGGGAGTGTCCGAAGTGTAACCACGCCGGCAAGACCGGGAAAGTGAGTGCTGGGCTCCAAGTCCCAGGGTCAGCCGGGAGCGGGGCGGGCCTGGGCCTTGCCAGGACCAGCCTCTCCCTGAGTGTTAGGCAGGTGCGGTGCTGTGGGCTTGGGGGCGGGCAGGGCACGGCCAAAGATATACAGTTGGTTTGTTCCTTCTCTCTTTTTGGCCTACAAGCAAAAGCGTGGCCCTGGCTTTAAGTACGCCTCAAATCTGCCCGGCTCCCTGCTCAAGGAGCAGAAGATGAACCGGGACATCAAGGACGGGCAGGAGCCCGCCAAGCGGAGGGGCGAGTGTGAGGAGGCTCCCCGGCGCAGGTCAGACGAGCACCCCAAGAAGGTGCCCCCGGATGGCATCCTGCGCAGAAAGTCTGACGACGTGCACCTGAGGAGGAAGCGGAAATATGAGAAGCCCCAAGAGTTGAGTGGCCGCAAGCGAGTACGGACTGGAGGGGCTCGGGAGGGGCTCTGTGGCGGAGCGGGTGGCCTGGCTGGTCCTGGGGGTGGGGGCAGGGGGCGGGGATGGGCCGCAGCAGACCTTGCTGCGTGGAGCAGGTCACCTAAGTCCTGAGAGCCTGGCCCAAAGAAAGGAGGGGGAAACCAGCAAGTCACTCCTCTTCCCACCCCCTTTAGGCCTCGACGCTTCAAACGTCCCCTGGTTCCTCCTCTCACCTCTCGCCGAGGCCCCCTCTAGGCAGCAGCCTCAGCCCTTGGTGGAGATCCAGTCTCACTCACTTCCAGCAGCAGGTGCTCCCACGTCGCCCCCACCCTAACACAGGCCCTGGGGACTTCCGAGTCCTCGGCTGTCCCCCGCCCTGCCCCACTGGTCCTCCAACTGCTGCTAACTCCCAAGGCACCTCTTCCCGTCGCTTCCCAGGCCTTGGCCCAGAGCTGTGGTTCGTGGTTCTGGCACAGGGCTGGGGAAGCTCTGTGACGAGGGCGTTGGCGGGCTGGGATCTTGGGGTGGAAGCTGCTGGGAAGCTCTGTGAGCCCAGGGAACGTTGTCGGAGGATCCTGGTGGGCCTGCTCCGCCTACTGGCCTTGCCCTCATCAGCCACAGGGTGGCGCCTGGAGTCTCCTCTCCCAGCTCCAGCCCTTCCAGCTTGTCTGGGAATAGCCACAGGCCTGTGCTCCAGAACTGGCTCCCAGAGCCAGGGCTGATTTGAATGAGTGGCTGCTTTTCTCTGGTCTGCCTGGGGCGGGAGGTCAGTTGGATGGGAACAATTTGACCATAGTCCGCTACTTCCTTCTGGCTTCTTTCTTGAAAGCAGCAGGCAGGGCCCACCTGTCTGTCAGTCAGGCGTGAAGGAGGTGGCATTTGTGGGGAAGGTGTCCCTCCAGTCCCTACCCTAGAGACTTTGGGCTCATGGTGGGGGAGAGGGGACCAAATTCCATAAGCTCCAGGAGCAAGCTCCATATCCTTTCTTTCCTGTGACAGCTAAAACCTGGCAAAGAAGATAAGCTTTTCAGGAAAAAGGTACTGTCTTCCCCTCCCTCCCTATACCCCAGGCCAGAGTGGCCAGAGCTGCCTGGGCCACAGTCCCACGGTAGAGGGGCGGGAGGTCTTGGGTGGGCGCAGCCCTGAGCCCTAGCGGCTGACCTGCTCTCCCTCCTCCCTCGCACACTCAGCGGCGCTCCTGGAAGAACGCGGAGGACCGGATGGCACTGGCCAACAAGCCCCTCCGGCGCTTCAAGCAGGAACCAGAGGACGATCTGCCTGAGGCGCCCCCCAAGGCCAGGGAGAGCGACCACTCACGCTCCAGCTCACCCACAGCCGGGCCCAGCACCGAGGGGGCCGAGGGGCCGGAGGAGAAGAAGAAGGTGAAGATGCGCCGGAAACGGCGGCTTCCCAACAAGGAGCTGAGCAAGGAGCTGAGCAAGGAGCTCAACCACGAGATCCAGAAGACGGAGAGCAGCCTGGCCAACGAGAACCACCAGCCCATCAAGTCGGAGCCCGAGAGCGAGAACGAGGAGCCCAAGCGGCCCCTGGGCCTCTGCGAGCGCCCCCACCGCTTCAGCAAGGGGCTCAACGGCACCCCTCGGGAGCTGCGGCACCAGCTGGGGCCTGGCCTGCGCAGCCCACCCCGTGTCATCTCCCGGCCCCCTCCCTCCGTGTCCCCTCCCAAGTGCATCCAGATGGAGCGCCATGTGATCCGGCCACCCCCCATCAGCCCCCCGCCCGACTCGCTGCCCCTGGATGATGGGGCAGCCCACGTCATGCACAGGGAGGTGTGGATGGCCGTCTTCAGCTACCTCAGCCACCAAGACCTGTGTGTCTGCATGCGGGTCTGCAGGACCTGGAACCGCTGGTGAGGGGCAGCCCTGTGTCAGGCACTAGGTTAAGGCTCAGGCTGCACTGGGATGGCCTGTGCAGGGCACGTCCCCACTGGAATCACTCGCGATACTCTTTCCTTCTCAGCCCCAGTGCTGCTTAATCGTGCTCTGTAGAGAGTTCCTGGTGGCTACTGCGGTCCCACCTCAGTCTGGTCTTGTCAGAGGAGACCACCCTGTTTCACTTCCTGATTTAGCTCCCTGGAAGGTGAATTAAGGACCAAATGAGTCTTCGTCTTCAGAGAGTTAGCCTAGGTGAAGAGCACGGCCTGTTACTGACTTTAATCCCAGCTTGATATTTACGAGCCTTTTGGCCTTGGCTGTTTTGATCCTCGTGCATGCACAGGCGTGAGGCCGGGCCTCTCGGGGCTGTGCGGAGGTGCAGCCCACAGAGGCCATAATAAAGCCCACGGTAAAGACTTGATGGAGAGCAGGTGCCCACATGTGGGCAGGGCGGGTGCCAAACAGAGGGGTCCAGAGGGCTGAGTTAGGGAGCCTCCTCAGAGGTTGGTAGGTTGGGGGAGTTACCACAGCTGTGCAGGGGCTCCCGAAGTGAACCCCCTCCTCTGATGATGTCCCCCTGCCGGGCCTATCTCCCAGGTGCTGCGATAAGCGGTTGTGGACCCGCATTGACTTGAACCACTGCAAGTCCATCACGCCCCTGATGCTGAGCGGCATCATCCGGCGGCAGCCCGTCTCCCTCGACCTCAGCTGGACCAACATCTCCAAGAAGCAGCTGAGCTGGCTCATCAACCGCTTGCCTGGTCAGCCCTGGGCCAGGGACCCCCAGTGTATAGTGGTGGTGGTTGGGGGGCCTGTCACCTGACCACACCCTTTTCTCTGTCCCCTAGGGCTCCGAGACTTGGTGCTGTCGGGCTGCTCATGGATTGCGGTCTCGGCCCTCTGTAGCTCCAGTTGTCCTTTGCTCCGAACCCTGGATGTCCAGTGGGTGGAAGGACTAAAGGATGCCCAGATGCGGGATCTCCTGTCCCCACCCACGGATAACAGGCCAGGTGCGTTTCCAGACTGGAGCTGTGCCCAAAGGGGTAATGTGGGGTAGGGAAATGGAGCCACGCTGTTGAATCTGGATTTTACCACAGACCCCAGCAGGTGCGTCTGTCCTCCAGCCTTCTAAGGCCTCATCCCCTCCCTGGAGGACACAGGGATGAGTCCCTGCTGCTCTGTGCTCAGCTTCAGGCACAGAAGGGATCCAGGATGAGGCAGAGGCTCTTTTGCACATGGAAACTCTACTCCTGGGGGCTCTGCATGCATTTGGCTGCTTCTTGTTAACTTGTCCTTTGTTGGCTTCAAGCCTCTGTGACTGCTGGAGTCGGGGTCACTGTCGTTGGACAAGGTCCCAGGGTGGACCCAGCAGCTACCTGGGTCCATGCTCCTCACCGGTAGTTAAATGAGCAGGCTGTAGAGACCTGCTGGTTGGCCTGTTACTGCTGGGTACAATGTGGCCCAGTTTTCCAGACTTTATGCTTTTTCAAGAGAATATAGAAGTCTAAATTCTGATGTGGAATCTTCTAATTTTTAAATGTTGCAGTTCTGATTCTGGGGAGGAACACTGGCTAAATGCAATCCGGGTGTCACAGCTGGCTGGTAGGCCTTTTAGAGTGTCATTTCAGCATGACCAGATCACCTATGTCAGATCGACGGGTTACCCTCTCCTTCCTGCCCCACCAGGTCAGATGGACAATCGGAGTAAGCTCCGGAACATTGTAGAGCTGCGCCTGGCGGGCCTGGACATCACAGACGCCTCCCTGCGGCTCATCATCCGCCACATGCCCCTGCTGTCCAAGCTCCACCTGAGTTACTGTAACCACGTCACCGACCAGTCCATCAACCTGCTCACTGCTGTTGGCACCACCACCCGAGACTCCTTAACTGAGATCAACCTGTCAGGTGAGTCGGAATCCCCCGTCAGGTCTGCCCGGCACCCTGTGGGAAGGTCCAGGAGTTTCACATTTGTTGAAACTATTTGTGTGCCCACACTTATGTGGTTACAATGCTAAGTGCTAGGACATGCCAACAAATGAGACAGGTAGTCCAGTCTAGAGGGGAAACACACTAAATGAAGAAGTTACTATTGAATTTATAATGATTGCTACCAAAAAATAGTGCTTATAGCAGCGGGAGCACATAACAGTGGTTCTTGACCCAAAACACGGGCTAGCGACAGCTTCCCAAGGGAATGCAGCTGAGCTAGTGCCTGACAGCCACGGTACGGGGACAGCAGAGGGACGAGAGGCGAGGGGCCCCAGGGAGCAGGGCTGCGCCCCTCAACGAACAAGCAGGCGGAAGCTTGTTTTCTGTCTCTGCTGTCGTCTGTTACGTGTGCCCCTTGTGACCCTGCTATTAAGGGGCTGTTGTCGGAGAGAAAAAGAAAACCCTACGTTTAGTTCCATTATTGTTCTGTGTCACACACGCTGCAGAAGCCGCACTTGCCTGCTCGCTGAGTGGCGGGACTTGGGGCTCCACTGTCCAGTGAGGCTGACACAGGCAGCGCTGCCTGTTCTTAGCTGACCCAGTTTTGGATGGGAAGCTTAGGATGGTCTGGATTGGGCATGTCAGGTTTGCATGAGACCCAAAAAATAGAAGAACAGAGAAAGAAACTTTTGGGGATTTTCCCCCTAGAAATTACCAAGTACGAAAGGACACCCTCACCTCATTCATTTTACATTTTAACACAGTGCTGTCATGAGGTTTTGCCGCATCCAGATTCACGTGCTCTTTAGGTGTTTGCCTCTCTGTGCGTCCCACGTTTAGCCTAATAAACGGTCTCTGTCAGCCATGCCACATACCAGGTGGAGGGGAGGTTTGAATGGATGGACCTAGGTCCCTAGGAAGCCGTTTCTCCTCCTCGTGAAGTTTTGGTGCTAGGATTGTCTCACCCCATGGAGGAAAAGAAGAGAGCCACAGTGTAGTGCGGCTTCACCACAGTGACACTAGTGCAAGGCTCAATACCTGAGCTGAAACTGGCAGTGGAGCCACCCTTGGAAGAACGGCCCAAGAGGCATCTTGTTTTAAGCTCTTGATATTATGTGAACTCTTTTTGTTACATTCTAGTTTAGTTATCATGGACGTGTAGCAGAGATCTCAGTATAAACCCCCTCTCCTGCAGTGAGGTCCTGTGTGTGTGTGTGCGCGCGTGCGCGCGAATCATCTTTTGCATTTTGTTTTCCACGATAGATTGAGGTCATCCTTTTGTCTGAGTACATATAGCTCTTTGTGTTCTTGCTAATAGCTGTTAAGTATATTCAGGCACGTCTCTATACCTGATCTTTTCTAGATTTTAAAAAAATTTTCCACCTCCCATCAGTGTAACTAGTTGAGTTAATGATACAATAAGTCTGTACCACAAAATAGATGACAGGTGACATGCTTCAGAATCCCTAAACTTGTTTGGAGGATCTTGTCTCGTGACAAGTGAAGTTGCAGTTCTAGCAGCTATTATTATTCAGGCTGAGTCATCATAGACATATTATTGGGTGCTCAGGGCAGCCCCCTGCCCCGCCCCGCCCCACCTGAGGCAGCACCTTAAACCCTCAGCTCTTTCTTCCAGTGTTTACCGCCACCTTCTAAAATAGTAAACCTGTGCTGCAATTTCCTATTCATCAGCTGCCCTGGAACACAGGTGTTTACTATTGTTGCATCCTTTCCCCCTTCTCTGTTTCTCCCTCCATCTGTCTCATTTTTGGTTAAGTCACTATTACCTTATTCTGACCATGTAATTATCGGTCACAGTTGAGCCAGATAGTGTATTATGACATGTTTCCTCTTTTGTTAAGAGTTTTTGTTTTCCTAGAGTTAATTTTTTGTTTGCTTAGTTTCTAAGTATACTATACAACAGAACTGCATACTCTCCCCTCCCCCTGGCCCCCCCAAACTCATCAGTCCCCTGACCACTTTTTGTAGCCCTGGACTTCTCCTCCTCCTCTTGTTTTCTCCTTCCGGACTCCTCCTCCCATCTGGACTGGCCGCCTCTGCCTGCTGTGCCACCACCACCCCCCTGGGGCTTTTCTCCCATCGCCATCCTGGAATTCCCTTGGTCTCTGTCTTCTCGTGGGCGCTCTCCTTTGATCTCATATGTTTCTTGGTTTACTCTTACATTTGATGGAAGACATCTTCTAGACCTTGTATGTCTGTGAAAATGTTTTTATTATACCCCTACATTTAGTCGATATTTCAGCTGGGTACAGAAAGCTAGTTTGGGAACCACGTTGCTTTGGAAAGTGAGAGGTACTGCTCCACTGTCTTCTGCCTTCCAGAGGTGAAGTCCAGAACCATTTGATTGTTCATCTGTTAGTGAATCCTTTCTCTTTTCCCTTTCCTGGCTAGAGTGCAGTGGCGGTGATCATAGCTCACTGTAACCTTGAACTCCTGGGCTCAAGCAATCCTCCTCCTGCCTCAGCCTCAAGAGTAGCTGGGACTACAGGTGTGCACCACCACACCCAGCTAATTCCCTTCTGTTTTCCATGTCTGTGTCTTTTTGCTGTCATTTCTGGGAGTTTCACACCCCCCCTTTATCCTATAATTCATAGTATGAGTTTTTCATTTTCAATGTTATGCAGGTTGAACCATATAAAATTCCTGTTTTAAGAGACAGGGTCTTGCTCTGTTGCCCAGATTGGAGTGCACTGGTGCAATCACAGGTCACTACAGCCTCTAATTCCAGGGCTCAGGTAGTCCTGCCTCAGCTTCCTGGGTAGCTGGCACTATAGGCATGTACCACCAGGCTTGGCTAATTTTTAAATTTTTTATAGAGTCAGAGTCTTGCTATGTTGCCCAGGCTGGTCTTGAACTCCTAGGCTCAAGCAATCTTCTGCCTCCCCAGTAGCTGGGACCACAGGGGGCCAGAACTGGTTTATCACTCCACATAGAAGCTCTGTATCCATTAACAATACTAATTTCCCCTTGCCCCCCGGAGCCTGGCAACCACTGTTCCACTTTCAGTTTCTGAGAGTTTGAATACGTTAGATACCTCATATAAGTGGAATACAGTCTTTGTGACTGGCTTATTTCACTTAGCCTAATATCTTCAAGGTTCATTCATGCATGTCATGGCCTATGTCAGAATTTCCTTTCTTTTTAAGGCTGAATAAATATTTTGTTGCATATATGTACCACATTGGTTTATCCATTTATCTGTCAATGGGCACTGAAGTTCTTTCCACCTTTTGGCTATTGTGAATAATACTGCTGTGAACAAATACCTTGTTTAAGTCCTGCTTTCAATTCTTTTGTGTATATAACCAGAAGTAGAATTGCAGATCATAAGGTATTTCTATGTTTAATTTTGAAGGAATTGCCATATTGTTTTCCGTAGCAACGGTACCATTTTACTCTCCCATGGGCAGTGCACAAGGGTTCCAGTTCCTCCACATGCTCACCAACACTTGTTACTTTGTTTTCCCTAGTAGCTATCCTAATGGGCATGAACTGACATCTTATTGTGGTTGCTTTTTTTTGTTGTTTTTGTTTTTGTTTTGAGACAGTGTCTCACTTTGTTGCCCAGGCTAGAGTGCCGTGGCATCAGCCTAGCTCACAGCCACCTCCAACTCCTGGGCTTAAGCAATCCTCCTGCCTCAGCCTCCCGAGTAGCTGGGACTACAGGTGCACCATGACGCCCAGCTAATTTTTTGTTTCTATTTTTAGTTGACTGGCTAATTTTTTTTTTCTCTATTTTTTAGTAGAGACAGAGTCTCGCTCTTGCTCAGGCTGGTCTTGAACTCCTGACCTCAAGCAATCCTCCTGCCTCAGCCTCACAGCACCTGGCCCCTTATCGTGGTTTTGACTTGCTTTTCCCTAATGATGAGTTACACTGAGCATCTTTTTATGTGCTTATTTGTCATTTGTGTATCTTCTTTGGAGAAATGTCTACTCAAATTCTTTGCCCATTTCTTTTTTTTTTTTTTTTTTTTTGG
>RJWJ010026239.1:10536-23277 GCA_004363605.1 Indri indri
CAAACTCCTGGGCTCAAGCAATCCTACTGTCTCAGCCTCCCGAGTAGCTGGGACTACAGGCATGCGCCACCATACCCGGCTAATTTTTTCTATATATATTTTTAGCTGTCCAATTAATTTCTTTCTATTTTTGGTAGAGACGGGGTCTCGCTCTTGCTCAGGCTGGTCTCGAACTCCTGAGCTCAGAACGATCTGCCCGTCTCGGCCTCCCAGAGTGCTAGGATTACAGGCGTGAGCCACCGCGCCCGGCCCTCTTTGCCCATTTCTTAATCAGGTTGTTTTACTGTTGTTGAGTTGTAAGATTTCCTTATATATTCTGGATATTAACCCCTTATCACATACAATGATTTGCAAATATTTTCTCCCATTCTATGGGTGGTTTTTTTCTCTCTCCTAATAGTGTCTTACACACAGAAGTTTTTAATTTCGATAAAGTCTAATTTATCCATTTTTTTTCTTTTGTTGGCTATGATTTTGGTATCACATCAGAGAGAAATCATTGCCAAATCTAATGTCATGAAGATTTCCCTTATGTTTTCTTGTAAGAGTTTTACAGCTTTAGTTATGTTTAGGTCTTTGAATCATTTTGAGTTAATTCATTTATATGGCTGATAGGGGTCCAATTTCTTTCTTTTGCATGTTGCTATCCAGTATTCCCAGTACTGTTTGTTGAAAAGACTGTCTGTTCCCTCATAGAGTGGTGTTGGCACCCTTGTCGAACATCATGTGACCATATATTCAAGGGTTTATTTCTGATTCCATTCCATTGGTCTGTATGTCTGTCCTTATACAAGTACCACGCTGATACTCATTTATTTAGAGATGAGGTCTTGCTATGTTGCCCAAGCTGGATGTGAACTCCTGGGCTCAAGTGACTTTCTCATCTCAGTAACTGAGTAGCTACGACTTACTACTGTGCCAAGCTAATACCACACTGTTTTTGATTGCTATAGCTTTGTAGTAAGTTTTGAAATCAAGAAGTGTGAGTTTTCTAACTTTGTTCTTTCTCAAGATTGTTTAGGCAGTTTGGATCCCTTGCATTGATGTGTATTTTAGGATAGCTTTTTCTATTTCTGCAAAAACCACTATTGGGGCTTTGTAGCAGTTTCATTGAATCTGTAGATTGCTTTGGGTAGTACTGACATCTTAATAATCTGCCTATCTGTGAAAATGGGGTATCTTTCCATTTATTTGCTTTTAGTTTCTTTCAGCAATGTTTTATAGTTTTCGGTATACGTGTCTTTCACTTCCTTGGTTAAATGTATTCCTAAAGTTGGATGTGGTTCTTGTAGTCCCAGCTATTTTTTTTTTGAGACAGAGTCCTGTTCTGTCACCTTGGGCTAGAGTGCTGTGGCATCAGCCTAGCTCACAGCAACCTCAAATTCCTGGGCTCAAGCGATCCTCCTGCCTCAGCCTCCCAAGTAGCCGAGACTACAGGTGCCTGCCACCAGACCCAGCTAATTTTTCTATTTTTAGTAGAGATGGGGTCTCGCTCAGGCTGGTCTCGAACTCCTGACCTCAAGCGATCCTCCCACCTTGGCCTCCCAGAGTGCTGGGATTACAGGCGTGAGCCAACTCGCCCGGCCAGTCCCAGCTATTAATACATGGGAAACTGAGGTGGGAAGATTATTCGGGCTCAGGTGTTTTGGATCAGCCTGGGCAACATAGAGACCCATCTCTAAAATTTGTTTTAAATTACTCTGAAGTGTTTTTGTTTGTTTGTTTTTTAAAGAGACAGGGTCTTGCTCTGTCGCCCGGGCCACAGTGCAGTGGTGTGAAAAAAGCTGACTCTAACCCCTGAACTCTGGCCTCGAGCAGTGCCCCTACCTCAGCTTCCCAAAACTCGGATTATAGGCATGAACCACTGCACCCATCTTGTAAACGGAATTTTTAAAATTTTCTTTCAGATTTTTCATTGCTGTTGTGTAGAAATGCAGCTGATATTTGTGTGTTGATTTTGTATCCTGCAACTTTGTTGAATTTGTTTATTCTAACAAGTTTTTTCGTGTTTTGAGTGTGATTGTTAGGGTTTTCTACAAGATCATGGCATCTGCAAACATAATTTTTTTTCCTTTCCATAAGTATCATTTTTAAAATTTAAATCTTTGATCTATGTAGAATTTTATTTTGTTACCAGGTAGGAGTTCATCTATATCACTACACTGAGGTCTGAAATTCTTAATTCTTTCATTGGACATCCATTTTTTTACTGTTTAAAAGGCTGAGGAACAACATCTTTATGTTGTCCGCATCAGTTTTATATTTTGAACATTTTCAAACAAAATTGGAAGAATAGTACAGTGAACATACTTCACTGTATTAGTATACTAATAGTGTGGGAATAAGCATATTTTAACACATTGGCAAAATCCCTATTATACTTAAATCTAGTATTGAGTTTTTAGGGGTATGATTTTTCTGAAGGAGTTTCATGATACAATATCCATCAGTTTGACTTTTGCAGTAAGATTATAAAGAGGGTCAGCCACTTGAGGGTGACTATAGGATTAATTAGAAGATCAAGGGCTGCCCTTTGAAAAACTGAGGCGTAACCTTTTGAGGTGCCTTTTTGTTACCATCCTCGTCAACTTTCCTGGTCTTCTGCCTGGCCTTCATTGGTCAGCGGCTGTGTGTGTCGTGCAGTTTTCCAGTACCCTGTTCCAAGTTCACGAATTCCTACTGCCTTAAGGAGACTGGGTTATGTTTACATTGTCTGAATTGGTGAGTGCCTGTGTGAAGACTGTGTGCTCACATGAAGACGCGGTTTGAAAGGGCCGGTTATATAAAGGTAGTCAGTTCCTTGGTGACTGTGGTGCTCTCTTGCACACACCTCCTCCCCTGCAGGGACTCCGACGATATGGGGATAGCACAGGCTTTGTGTGTGATAGCATTTTGCCTTTACTGTTCTTATTCTCAGTTTAATAAAAAAATGAATGTGTTGATAGGAGGGGTGATAGGCAAAGGACTCAAGCTTAGTACCATTAGAGAGTAAGATAGGAACCATTTGTCTCTCCCAGAGTCTCAGTTGGATGCTGAATTGGGCATTTAAGCCAGTTGACTGGATTCAGTTCTAAAAGTATGAGAGAAAAGTGCAAATTGATAGAAACATACAAAAGGCGTGTCTGCAGATGAGGCCATGTGAATTCTGCTTTTGCTCCCCAGCCCTTCTAGCACGCTGGTCTTTCTGCCTGGGCTGCAGGTGGACCTTCAGTCACGGGGTGGGGCAAAACACTAACACGAGTGCTGGGCATCACTCCACGGCACTGCGGCCCACAGGAGCAAAAGGATCGCAAGGTGCCCTTACAGATGCTCTTGCTCTGACCCAGAGCTTCCCTCCTGAGAATTCATCTGAAGGAAGAGGCAGATAAGTGCACAGTAACGTACGTAGGGTGGTATTCATCAGCAATCTATTATTTGAGAATATATACATATAAAAAGGCAGCTGGGGGTTAAGATTACAAGTGATTGTCACTGTTACAGTCTGAATGCTTTCCAAGCATACATTAACCTTTCTAATTGTGGGTGAAACCCATCCCCATTTGAAGAGGAGAGCTTTTAAGCAAATAACTATTTTTGTTGGGGCAGCAGGGGCTAGAATGTGCTAGAGAGCTCTGTCCTGTCCCCATTGCTGAATGTCTGGGGCCTTCAGGTCCTCACCTCTCCTCACATTGTTTCCTCTTCCCTGCAGACTGCAATAAGGTCACTGATCAGTGCCTGTCCTTCTTTAAACGCTGTGGAAACATCTGTCACATTGACCTGAGGTACTGCAAGCAAGTCACCAAGGCAGGCTGTGAGCAGTTCATAGCCGAAATGTCTGTGAGTGTCCAGTTTGGGCAAGTGGAAGAAAAACTCCTGCAAAAACTGAGTTAGTCCCAGGACAAGGATGTAAATACGGGGTGGGCAGGGAGGGGAGGACACAGGGCCGGGGAGGGGGAAAGACTTTACAAAAGAGGAGGGCTTTTATTTTCCATTTGGATCTTGAAACAACAGACCACAGAACGATTCCATTTTGCAAGTCTTTGCAAGGAGAAGCCATTCAACCACCTGTTTTGGGGATGAGTGAGCCGGACACTTTCCTTTGGTCTTTCTGAATCGTAATTGCACTGCTTTCTGGACCATTTCTAAGGCGGCCTTTACAAGAAGACATTCCCGTCAGAGAGGAAGGTGGACTTCGGAGAAATTCTCTTACTGAAGCGTGAGCTTAGGAGCTTTTGTTGGTGGTGGTGTTGTTTTGGACACCTCATTCCTTGCAACTTCAAGGTTTTTGGTGTCTACGTAAAGTGGACCACACACCACCTCTGCTGCCGTCTTGACACTTTGTTTTTTTGTTTGTTTGGTTTTGTTACATCTTACATTATGCAGAACTATTTTTGTACAAATTGTTTAAAAGTTATTTATGCAAGGTTTGAATGCATACCAGTGTTTTTATTGTTTTGAGATTGCCAATTTTCCTGATTTCCTTAAGGTAGGAGAGAACTTAACCTGTACTTCATTGACACAACCCATCTACAAATGTGCCCAGATCTGACAAAGTGGGCTAAGACCTTCCACTTAAAAGCATGTTTAACTGGAAGTTGAGAGCCTTCTTTGTATGTCAAGAAGTTACACGAGCATGTTGTGGATAAATGTAAATTATAGTCGAAGTAAGACACTTTGCCAAGTTTCCTCTATATAGAATTCACTTTTCAAAATTTCGACTTCAGCCTTTGCACTCAGGAGGGTTTGCTCCAGCATGAGCTCTTGTACTCTACATAGATCTAATTTACACCGTGAGTCAAGAAGTAGAATAAATGCGCCCACATAGCCTTTTTTTCCCTTTTTTCTCTCCTTTGAAGTGTGAGTTGAGTTCTCATTTAGGTTTGTAACATGGCTGTTTCCTAGTTGTAAAGTTCTGCATTTATAAGTGCCATTGTTGTAAGGTGGTGTTTCTTAGACTTTCCCTGCTGCGGTTTTACCTTTGTTGAATTTGTATAAACAATTGTACAAAAAAAACCACTCTTGAACTTTGAGGGTTTTTGTTCTAGGAGTGGACTAGAGTCAGAGTCTCAATACTAGTTAGCGTATGTTGTTCAAAGCCAGTAACAGTATAATTTCTCACTCACCTGAGAAATGCAGCAGCCCTGTGGTACATGACTTCTTCTTCAGAAAGATCTTAACTGTTTTTGGCTAATTAAGGTAATAGGAAAGAACTATGGTAACAATGGGCATATGCAGGAATTAAGTACAGAATTCCTTAAGGGGCAGGGTGGCTCACCTGTTCGGGTGCCTCTCGCCACACCTGTACAAAGTAATTTCCATGGCCACTTGCCATCAAGGGTTACTCAGATTTGGGGGGCTGAGTATCATTTACTCAGCCTCCCAGTGGGAAGAGGCTACCATCCTGCATAGGTAGCCTTGGGCCATGGTGGCTGTAGGAGACGCTTGGTTCTAAAGTAGCTTCCCCAAGTGGCAGACACAGAAACTAGCAAGAATTAATTTTAAATTACATAATTTTTTTAAAGACAGCAACCTCATTCACATACACAGTGAATCTGAGGATTCAGAAAGTAACCAACTTCCTCAATAATCAAGAGTAACATTAAGACCTTGACCCTGTAGGATGCGCTTTTCCTGCTAATGGTTAAGTTTTATATTTGCCCCAGCAAACTGGTTTTATTAAAATGGGACAAAGATCCCATGCAGATCTGTCTGTTAATTTAAATCCAGAGACCCCTTCTGACTCAAACTGAAATCATTTGAAGCCATTGTACTTGTACCCCATAATTTAACTGAGAGGACCCACTTACCTGAATTAACATTAGTTAACCATCTATGGCTTATTTACAAAAATGTGGCTTCCCTTTCCAGGCCTGATCGTTCAACATGCAACGAAAGGTAAAGTTTGTTTTCTTGGTGATGGTCTCTGAACCTCCAGATAAGACAGTTAACCCTGCTGGTCCAGTAAAGTCATCTTCTTCCTAGAGAATTGCTTTAAGAGTAATCATGGTTTTCTCGTGAACAGTTAGCAGCTAACACTGAAACTTGTAGCTGCAGTTGGTATTGGTTAAGGGACATAGGGACACTGGGGTTAGAGGACAGTGTTTCTCCTGTAAGGTTTCCTGGAGCACACGGGTCCGCTAGGCAGGGGCTGCCAAGGCTGGGACCCAAGCCACCAGAGGGACACAAAGACATGACATATATTCAGGTTCAAGAGACACCACAGTGGGCACAGATGAACTCCCCTTGTAAGTACCGAACAATCCAGTAAGGTCATGTCTCTGTACAGACTGTTTATTTTTAAAATGAGCTTCAGATGAGGCCAAGTTAAATGCTACAAGCAGCTGCTCTGGAGCCCACATGCCACGTCTGATGAAGTCACGAAAGGACCATAAGCCCGAAGGAGTGCTTGCCGTGTTAATCACAGCCCAGTAACCTAGAACAGAGGCTCTGTCCCTTGCTCTAGGAGTCTGATGTTTACAAAGAAAGTTACCATGGTGCCTCAATGACATCCTTTCACATTGTGAGGATGGGACAAGGAGACATATTCCACTGTGGACTTTCAGAATGTTGTCCATATCATGTGACCTACTCAAAAAATTTGCTTAAAGAGGCATGAATATGCCACTTTTTAAAAATGCAGATTCCAGGGGAAAATGTCTTGTCCTCTGCCAAATAAGTCAGTTATTCCAAGTGTTAAGCTCGTACATTAAAAATTTTCATCTGGTCCCTAAACAGTTACTTCAAAATGCTATCAAAAAAATTGACCACTAAGTATTTTTTCTCTTGCTATAATATATAAATCCAAGAGGAAACATTAAACAAGGTGTTTTAAGCTGCGACTACGTACAAATAAATCTGAATACTTGAATTTAACTTTAGACAAAACCAGCACCTGCTGCTTAGCTTCTACTTCAGTTTGCTTACTGTCACCTGCTATGCTGCATTTAAAGATTACCCACCATCAAGTTAGTGTTAAATTTCCAGAGTCTCCTGAGAAGTACAGACAAGGCACGAGTGCCCGTGAAGTTGTAGCAGGAGCTCAGGTGCTGCTTCTGTTGAGAAGTAATGATCTGCTCAAACTAGTGACCACTAATTGTGGTAGGCAGACACCTGATCTGGGCTCTACAGGCGAATACGAGAGACAGGTATTTGAAAATACCCCTGAGGCCTTGATTTATATTCTTTGACCCTTAAAACCAGAAAAGGCTGAAAGGCATGTTGTCACAACTAGCCAAAGTTTCTGGCCCACGGCACAGAGGCAGACTGTCTCCCTAAGTTCAGGGGTATTTTCACATCTGTCAGTTGACTAGTGGATTCTGACCACCTGAGAGGTACTGCAGAGTCAGAACAGGAGACTCAGCTGAGAAGTGAGGCACTGTTTTTTTTAAGACAGAGTCTGGCTCTGTCACCCGGGCTAGAGTGCCGTGGCGTCAGCCCCGCTCACAGCAACCTCCAACTCCTGGGCTCAAGCGATTTTCCTGCCTCAGCCTCTCCCGGGTAGCTGGGACTACAGGCATGAGCCACCATGCCAGGCTTTTTTTTTTTTTTCTATATATATATTTTTTTAGTTGTCCAGCTAATTCCTTTCTATTTTTAGTGGAGACAGGGTTTCGCTCTTACTCAGGCTGGACCCGAACTTCTGACCTCCAACGATCCTCCCGCCTTGGCCTCCCAGAGTGCTGGGATTACAGGCGTGAGCCACTGCAAAGCACTTAACATATCTTGCCTGCTACCAATGGGACTGAATCCACAGCTGGTCTCCACTCAACAAAAACATACCCTGTTTCAAGTTGGCCCTCAAAGAGAAGAGATTTCAAGACCTTTTTGCATAGGCTAATATGAAGTTTCTCATTTGCTATGTGGTATTAGAAGGATTAGGAGAAACTCTGGCAGCAGAGCTAGGTTCAAATTCTCATGTAGCCACTTTTTTAGACAAGTGATTAAACTTCTCAAAGGCCAGGTTCTCCATCTGAGAAGCAAAACAGTACCTACTTTAGAATGCTACTTTGAGGACTGCTAGAGATAATTATACAGCACCTAGCACAATACCTAGACACAGGAAACAGCAAATCAGTGTTTACTGACAAGAAAGCAACAAAAGTAAGCACTATGGTTCACTGTGACATCTTTGAAGGTGCTCCTACCATCTCTTCTGAAGAAGGGTGCTAGACCAGAGCATAGATAACTATCCATGCTGTATCTAAGTGAATTAGCAACTGATCGAGACAATGCAAACAAAACCTTTTAAAATCTAATTTTATTCCTAAAGTTGAAATTAGCTAGCAGGTAGCACTGAAAATACACCTTCACTATACAAAACAGTGTAAACTGATTACACATTAATAAAGAGTTTTAGCACACACACTTCTAAAGAAAGAAGCTAGATGCAGCCCTTCCTATAAAAAGCTGTACCTGAACAAAAATGGACATGTTTTAGTCTAAGGCCCTGGCAGTTGCCTATAGAATGTCAGTTGTTCAATTATGTTTAAATGCAGAAATAGCAACAATGTGGAAACTTATATTCATCAAATATTAGCATTTAAAATATACAAGACTAATAAAGTGAACATTCAGAGGGGCCACTATTCAGCATGTTCCACGTCAGCCACTTGTGGACAGTGATCTCATCTAAAGAGAACAGAAGTTTCAAACGTCTGAGTAGTTTAAGTTAAAAATAGGATGAATGGGAAATAAGAACAGGATAAGTGTCCTCCCAAGACAGGAGTCGATGCCCACACGTGGCACAGTCTGACTTCCGCAGTTAGTATTTATGGGACTTAAGAGAAAGCCCACAGAACCCGGGAAGCTCCTGTGTCCACAGGCAGATACGCTCATGGCGTGGACCAATGTTTCCATAACTTAGGATATACCTTTCTATCCCCATTTAGTAGTGAAAATAATTTTTAAAAATAGCTTCGGCCTTTGAATAGTAAGTTTCCAGTCCCTTCTGTGCACTGAAATGTTTGGGATCAAGTCTGGGGCAAGTGTCCTGCAGGGGAGAGCCTGTTTCAGGACTTGAACACGTGCACAGCTCGCACCACATACTGCCGGCAGATGGGACACTCACTCATGCGCTTGCCACACTTGGTGCAGGTGACCATGTGCCCACACTCGAGCAAGACACAGTCGATGACGGCATCCATGCAGATGCGACACAGGCTGTCGTCCTCTTCATCCTGCAGCTGTAGCCGCTCGCCATCTGAAAGGCAGCAGAGTTAGGGCCTCGGCGTGGCTGCCCACCCGAAACTGAGCAGCCATCTGCTGTGACCACTGCAAGTGCTGTACCACCCCAGGGTTGTACCAGAAATGATCCCAACTTCTCTGCACTTTGGTTCCCTCCACTAGAAATGGCAATGATAATACCTACACCTCGGGGTTTTGTAAAGAATACGATGCTTGAAGTACCCCAGAAATGTTACCTACTCATTCCCGTTTTATAATCTTTATGTAATTTAAGAGGTATATTTAAGGATATATTACTTTTAAAGTTAGAAAAAAGAAAAATAAAGAAGTTGTAAGTTTACTTTCTACACATGGGCCTTGGAATCAGAACACTATTGGAATTTCAGCTCAGCTGCCTGAGCTGTGTGGCCATGGCAAAGTCACAGTCTCTGGACTCTTCTCAGCAGAAAGAGCAGCTTTCATTCCACACTCATAGGGAAGTTAGGAATAATCATACATCGGGTAGTGAAGGACCTCCTCCCCGCAGCCTTAGAAGCATCTCAGGCCCTGCTGGAGTCTAACTTAAAAGGGATGGGCCACCCTTGCTCTGTGCCCAGATGTAGAGAATCCAGGCTCTGAATAAAGGTGATGAAGGAGTTTAAAAAGTTAACCTCAGCCTGATATTTGGCCACAGAGGTGTAGACTTTGAGGCTTCCCTTCTTAGAGGTCACAGAGAGGATCGATGGGAATCAGGAATATAGTTAGAACAAAACAGGAATTCAAGCTTGAAGGGCCAGTAGTAGTCGTCTCTGGACCTAAGAGAAATAAATGTTTCACAGCCTGCCATGTCAAGAGATTCTTGTAATCTGGGGTCTTAGTTCATGGCCCTTTGACAACTGGGATGGACCTGGAAGAAAGGATCTCTGGAATGAGATGGCAGATGAATCGATAGAGAAGATGCTAGAGGACACCTGAGATTAAATCAAAGTCTGGGCCTTGGTCTCCTCTCCTGTGTAGGAGGTTCCTTCCAACTTAGGACAGTAGAGGAGCCAGAGTATGTCAGGGCTGTCAGGGTCAATGCTGGCATAAGTGGCTGGAAGCCAGTATAGCTAGGAAAGATTCCAGCTCTGCTCAAAACAAAACATGTGTTCCACCTAAGCCAGAGATTGAAGCAGTGTTAGATTAAGCAGTGAGTTGACTGAAAAGACACTTCAGAAATCATGTGTCGTGGCCTCCTATGCCATAAACCCTGTGAGGGTGGGAGTACCCATGCATTACCATCGTGCACTGCACATAGTTATTTACTCAGTAAACTGACTCTCCCTCACTGCTGGGATATCATTTCCCAGCCAGCAGCCTGACCTCTGAAGGCTCTGAGGCTGAAGATTCCTGGATCTACCATTGTGGCATCATCTTAGAAACAGGTGTGCCAAATTACATCCTGCATATTCTGCACATAAACCTATTCATCAACAAATGCTGTATTACAACCAGCTTTTAAAGAAAACTCAACATGATAAAAGTTAATGATGGCAAGACTGTTTAAGTCTAGATAAGAACATAAAATTTGTCAGTCTGAATACCACCATTGAATTATTTTTTCTTGTCCATAAATGTTCTATAGCTTGTGACTTGTGTAGGTCAGATGCTCAAAAAAACAAAAATACAGATTAAAAAGAAAAAATAAATAAAAAATAAAAAAATGTTCTATAGCTTGGCCCTGTTACCAACTGGGGGAGGATTTCTGTGCCACACTTCAATTAATAAATAGTTAGAAATTCTTATCCTCTGTTTTTTGTGACTTACATAGAAACCTACAAATACTTGGTGTTAAGAACTACTTAATGTCCGGGCTGTAAGGGATTTCCCCCAAAACTGTTTGAAAGCTACAGTTGAGATAACCAGGTACTGGCCTGCCAGAGGGGTTAATGAGAAAAACAAGCATTTTTATAGAGATAAGGAATTTCATTAGGTTCTAACAAATAGTTAATTATGGTAAGAAAAACCAGACTGAATAATTATCTAACATACTTGGCAATGGTGGTCTCAGAGCCAAAAATCACACAATGAACTTAATATTTAACAGATCTATACACAGGCTCATATAACTAATTTATACTCAGTAAAAAGGTAGGCAGCTTTCTCAAAAACAAATCTGACTTAATTGTGATAGAAGCAACCCAGTTTTTAAAAGCCTAAGGAATGATACTGTAGGGAAAAAATGAAAAAATAAACCTACAGGACTTTTGGTTTTCTTCATTCTCTTTGTATAGCCGGTTTACTTTCTCTACCAGCTCCCATTTTTCACAGCAGCCAGAATAGTTGACAAAATTCCGAGCCAGGATTTCCTTCAGCTGACGCACACTCATCCCTTCCACATCTTCAAGGCTTGACAAGTCAGACAGTGAAGCTCTTACTCTCTTCTTGGAGAGCCCAGGGGTCTGAAACCACAGAGCATCCATTACCCCTGGTCCCGCAACTCTAGACCACCCTCACCCTATACTCATCAGTGGTCCTGAGTATTTTTCTCAGACTTCTCAGTGGTCAAGTGTTTCAATATATGGTCCCACATTCAAACCAGAAGAAACATTCTGTGCTAATCTAGAGCAAGTTCACACGGGCATCTTCCCTTCCTGCCAGATGGACATGTCAGGGAAACCAAATTTTATGGGATGTCTCACCTGCTCCTCCACATTTTCTTCATCATCATCATCATCATCTTCTTCATCTTCATCCTCTTCCTCCTCCTCATCTGTGTTTGCTGAAGCTATTTCACTCTGTACCTACACATACAATATATCTGATTAGGTCAGGAATCATATTTCCCTAACAGTATCTACCCGTATTTATCACTAGAGAAAATCTTTCCATAGATCCTACCCCCAAATGACCCAAAAGCCTTGCATACTCCATGTTGTCCTTGGATCCTGAATGCTGCTGCCCATCCCAAAAAATTGGGCCCTAAAAGATTGCATAGAGAACTTACCTTCCATAAAGTTACCTGAAACACAAATTCCTGTGTCTGTATAAATTTGTAAAATTTAACCAGAATATTAACTCCCTTGAGGAAGGTCCCATAATGGAATGCCAAAGCCACGAAGGATAAGAGATGGCACTGAGTCATTATCAAAGATCTGCAAATGGCTGGTTTAACTGGAGCCTCTACAATGCAGACAGAAAAAAGCTAAAGCTCTGACTAGGGTCAGCCCAAGCGTCAGGGGCATCTGAATTGAAAGATCTCAATCCCACATCACGTTTAAACATTCTAATTCCGCCGGGCGCAGTGGCTCACGCCTGTAATCCTAGCACTCTGGGAGGCCGAGGTGGGCGGATCGTTCTGAGCTCAGGAGTTCAAGACCAGCCTGAGCAAGAGCGAGACCCCATCTTTACCAAAAATAGAAAGAAAATTAATTGGACAGCTAAAAATATATATATAGAAAAAATCAGCCGGGCATGGTGGCGCATGCCTGTGGTCCCAGCTGCTCGGGAGGCTGAGACAGTGGGATTGCTCAAGCCCAGGAGTTTGAGGTTGCTGTGAGCTGGGCTGACGCCACGGCACTCGCCCCAGGCAAGAGAGTGAGACTCTGTCTCAAAAAAAAA
>RJWJ010026240.1:0-23171 GCA_004363605.1 Indri indri
TGCCTGCTTTCTTTTCCCATTTCCCTGTTTCCTTGCATGTCTCCTAATTTTTTTGTTGCTGTTATTGCGAACTGGACATTTTAGGTAATACAGCAACTTTAGGTAATATATTATTAACTCTTCCCCTTCCAGAAATTTTGTTGTTTTCTTGTTTATTTTCTCATTGACCTGGCTAGATTATTTTAGTAAAGCCACTCTCCCCCCAACCCCGCCCCAGTTACATCTCTGATGCCACTCTGCAGAGGACAGGGCCGTGGATGTGCACACAGTCACCCCGGGATGACAATTGTCTTGGCAGGGCATTTTTGATGGTCTCTTTTCCCAATCTCTCTGTTAAGCTGTTTGCCTCTGCTGATATGAAATCCATCCCTTAGGCTCCCTGAGTTTCCATCTGACCACCTTAACAAAGCCTTGTGACATTAGCTGCTCCACAGGCTTGATCCAGCTAAATTTGGTCCCCTTTGCATGGGTAGTTGTAGCCAGTCATTGAAGTATTTGTTGTTGTTGTTGTTGTTTTCCCTTTTCTGATCCCAGAAGGGTTCCTCCTAGCTGTGCTTCTCCTTTGTTCTCTCTGGTTACTAGCTAAGTCGCTAACCTCTGGTTTAGCGTGTTGCTCTCATAGAGCTAATAGTCTCTTCTTAGTTTCTTTCCACCCAAATCCCCTCTGTTTCTAAAGAACCCTTACACTTATACTTCCCCACACTGTCGCAAAGTCAGTGCCTCTGGGAGAGCTTCAGAGTTTTTCACTCTGAAGGATTATTTATTCCTGCTCTGGAAATAGCGAGCTGAGCTAGTAGCCTCCTCCTCTTGGAGGGGCAGCCCTGCCGGGGAGGAGCAGTAGCCTCTGGTCTTCTCAGCTTGCATTCCCCACCCCATGAGTGACCTGGGGCATGGTGTTCAGGATCTCAACACCTTTGGTTTGTCATGTCTGCGGTGGAAGCTCCAAGCTGTGAATGGGGGTTGGGTAGAAGAGGAGAGCCCCTATCTCTTGCCTGCACCTCCCAAGAGTTTCACCTCTGTAGCTCTGGATGCGGAAGGTGAGATATGTCGGCATTTTATTAAATGTGGATCTTTGGTTGGGGAGTGGATCTACAGAGTTCTTCCCTCGTGCAGTCGTTCCAGAAGTAGAACCTCTGTAGGTATTATTTTTATATCTGGTTCACAAGTGTGAATAATGAAACTCAGGTAGTTCTAGCAACTTATTCAGTCCACGGAGCCGGGTTGTGGAACCAGAATTTGAATGCAGGCTGTGTAACGCTGGTGCTGCCTCAACCGCAGTGCTACTTGGCCTTGATCTCACTGCTGATGATGTCAGGCAGGCAATAATGATCATAATTATAACACGGACCACTTCCTAGAGTTCAGGGTTCCAGAGGACATCCGTGTTTGTTCTCTAATTTCAGTGATTTCAGAATGCTCTCCAGCTCTCTTATGAGGAGTCATGACCATAACCGTGCTAGGCCAGGTGCTGGGAAGGCCGTGATGATGAACCACAGACCAGGGCTCCTGGGAGGCCCCGATGCCAGAGTGGAGGGAGTGCTGGCAACACAGGGGCACAGAGCTGGGGGCAGGGGTGCCCTGGACGGTTAGACACAAGTTGAGCTTGAATGATGGGGACACATGAGCCAGGCAGGAAGGGGTAGGGAGGGGAGAACGGGGTAGACTTGGGGGAGGGATTATTCTTGGCAGAGGAAAGAGCCTGTGTAGTGGCCAAGGTGAGGGAGGGCACAACAAAATGACCAGTGTGGGGAATTGCAACTGTGCTGATTTGGAAGCACAGAGTTCTGGGGATGGGGTGGCAAGGGACAAGGCTAGAGAGGCCACCAGGGCCATGTCCAGCAGGCCTCCATGCTTGTGGAGAGGAGCCTGGGCTTCATCCTGGGGAAGGTAGGGGCACAGTGCCTGGTACCACCAGGTGTTCAGCCCACACTTGCTGATTTGCACAATCGAGGGGCCCTGGGTCCCCCACACCAGCCATATGGCTCAGCCACACAGAGGAGCTGGAATCTACTCACCACATCACCTTTCTCTCCCTTGGGTCCAGGAGCACCAACAGGCCCAATGGCTCCTGTGTCTCCCTGAGGGATTGAAACCAGAGACAAGTGTCAGGTTAGGTCCTCCAACAGAGCTCCCACACACATGGGCTGCCTGTGGCCAACCTGGCTCCAGTGCCCTGGAAGCAGCTGATTTCATCACTGCCAACCGCACCATGAGGACACATGCCCCGCTCTGGAGAGGAGGAAGCATCTGAGTCATCTCCCAACATCACAATTGTAGGAACTCAGGTCATCTGGAGAAAGCGAGTGCACAAAAGCACCGCACTCTCACCCCTGGGAATGGCCTGACCCCTGACCCCGTGGCCAGGGCCCCAGGTTCACATGCCAGCTGTGCCACGTGACGTGAGTATGGCACTATTCCCTTTGGGCCTCAGGCTTCCACTCCATGAAATGGGCATGTCGTCATGAGGGCACACACGATTAAGAGCATAAAGGTGCTTTGAAACTGCCAGGTGTCAACCAGGGGTGCCTGGGCCATTCAATTTCTATAACAAATCAGTGCCGTGAGTATGTGGGCCCTCCCAACTGCCTGGGAAGAGACAGCAGACAGGCAGAGGGGAAAACAGTGTCCGCAAGGGGAGCAGGGAATGCTTCACCGCGGGCCGAGGGTGGGACCGGAACCCAGATCTCCTGCCATCTCATGAGCTGATCCAAGACAGGGTTGAATGCAAAAAACATGAGCCCTTGGTTTGCATTCTTCTATTTTTCTTTTTTCTTGGTCTGGAATTTTATCTCTTGCTGCTCCTGCCTCATTCTTTACACTCCAGGAACATGTGGCCACTTCGCTTATGCTCTTCCCTGTGACCAGGAGGCCCTTCCGTGCCTTCTGGGTCTGAGCAGCTCGTGTTTGTTTTACTGGACCCAGCAGGACAGGGCCCCCAGCAGGAAGGTGTCCTGAGCCCCTCCCCGGGTGGCACAGGGGCCTCTCCTCTTGGTCCCTCGGGCCCCCGGCTCCCTCCCTCCTGACTGTCCACACTGCCTTCCAGGCTCTTTTCACATCTCTCTTCCCAAGGGCCGGGAGTCCTGGGGACAGGGCTCTCCATCATTGCCTTTATATTCCTGCATCAAGACCGGGCCTGGGCACCAGGAGACCTCAGGCTATGTGTGTGGACAGAGCCCAAGCTCTAGCTGGGTACACAGAGCCATTGCAAACCACCACTGTGGACTTAAACACAGGCTGGGACCGCCTGCCTGGTGACGCTACAGGGCGAGGATTGCAGGAAAACCTGAGGGTGCAGGCTCGGCTCCAGGTGGCCCTGTCCGTTTCCCTTCTTAACGTTCCTCTCCCTCCACCTGTCTCTTCTCTCCTGCGTCAGGCTCAGGGCTGGGCCGCCTGCACCACCCGATCTGCTCAACTGCAGCAGGGGCATGGTCCTTACCAAACAGCTGCTAGTTCAGCCAAACATTTTCCACTTAGCGGCCCACGAAACCCCCAGCTGTCTTTGCTCTTTTCCCTTGTCTGACCGCCGAGAGTCTGAGGTTGCTGCCAAGAGGTTCTCAGTGATGCAGAAATCCCTGCTGTCCTCACAGTGACCACCTGGCCCCCTGGACCACTCTGAGCTGCTCTCCCTCAACACAAAGAGGGGGCTCCCGGGGAGAAGAGCTGCAGAGGAGTGTGTGTGTGCGTGCACATGTAAGAGTCTGTGTGTGCACGTTAGCAGAGGGGTATGGGGGAGGAGGGGGTGAGTTGAGGGAGGGAGGGCAAAGAGAAAGAAAAAGGGAGAGGGAAGAGAAGGAACAGAGAGGAGAGGGAGGAAGTGAAGAAGAACACAGAGGAGGGGAGAGAATATCCACCCAAAGATAGACCAGAGGAAAGATAACCTCAGGCATTTTATCACGTTGGCCTTCGATCTTTTCATCTGAAAAATGGGACCAATATCGCTTCTCATGCGGGATGATATACGATTTGATATCATTCATTCGACAAGAACTGACCTCTTTGCTGGTCTGCATGCTCACCGCTGTGAGCTCAGCAGAGGCAATGCTTCACCCACGGTGCTCTCTGTCTATGGCACAGGTGGGTGGCCCGCCCAAGCCTGAAGCCTGACATGGGGCAGGTGCACAGGGTTGTCACCGAGATACAGTGGGAGAGGATGGAAGATGGGACAGACGTGGGCAAAAAGAGATCTCATTTGTTCAGTGGTCTGTCTGCACCACCTGCCTCAGACGCCAGAGGGCAGGGCCCTGCCTAAACCATCCTCTAACCCTGGTGGTGACCTCAGGGCCTGGCCTTTAGCAGGTGTGCAAGAACGATGTGCTGAATGAATGAATCCAAACCAAGAAATACAGTGGGAGGGGGTGGTGGGAGGGAGGAGGGGAGGCAGAGAGAGACAGAAACACAAAGAGAGAAAGACAGAGACACAGAGATAAAGAGAGAAAGACAGAGGTGGAGGGGGGAGGAAGAGGCCCACCTGTCTGTAAGTGTTTCCCTTCCCACACTCAGCCCCTCTTTCAAACACCAGACCAGGTGACGGCCACACCCTAATGCTGGACTCTTCCACTCCACCTTTATAAATACCATAAACCTGGGGAGTGATGAGGAGGAAGGAGCCTGCTCTGCGGCCCAGGATGGAGGGCCCCACGAGGGAACGCCTGGCTATGTGCAATTAATGAGTTCGGAAATTGTGTGTGAAAAAAATTGCAAGCAATTTAAATAAATTATAAAAGCCCAACCCCTGAAAGTTTCTGGAATACAGCAGTTTGAACCAATTGCTGAAAGATTAACTGACCATGGGAAGGTAACCCTGTTGGTGCAAATGAGCTCTGAGCCAGAGTTCCAGTAACCCAGCCCTTTCTTGCTCCCATTTTCAGACTGAACAATGGAGGTTCTGCAAACACAGTTAAGAGACTCGCAGGTTTTGGACTTGGTGCTACTTGTTCTTCATCTTCCATCTCAACGAGCTCTGAGGCAAGTGGACAGAAGCCCAGCACACCGTGTCTTGTCTTACATAGAGAGCAAAGCAAAGGACCACGAGGCTCTGCCATGCCAGTACTGACCTTTGGACCAGGGAGTCCCATGGGGCCATCAAAGCCCTTTTCACCCTAAAGGAAGAAAGACAACAGAAAAAAAAAGCAAGTAAGGCTCTACTTTGAATTCCTTCCCCCTCCTCTCCCTCACTGTCCCAAGCCCGTCACTTTAGTAAGCACAGTGCTGCCCCTGGGGCAGCACGAGGGAAGTGGCTGCCTGGAGCCCAGAACCCTGCTCCTGTCGGCAAATGTCCCCATCCCCGGCAGCTTTGACAGCCTCCAGGTGTTACTATCAGCGGATGAAAGGGAGAAGCCCCGCATGTTCTTGCTTATATAAGTGAAAAAGTTGAACACATAGAAGAGGAGAGCAGAGCGGTGGTTATAAGGGGCTGCGGAGCCGGGGATGCCCACATGGAGGTCAAACGCGATCTAAGCCAGGGATCCACTAATCCAACATGTCAAAGGGTATATGTTGCAGTTAGATGCAAGTATCTGAGATGACAGATGTGTCAATTAGCTTGATTCGATCATCTCACATTGTATATATTATGGCATCACTTTATACCCCATAAATATATGCAATCATAATCTGTCCGTATCTGATATCAATCAATCAATCAATCTAAAAAACCCAAAATGGCATCTATGGGCTATTTTTACCAGAATATACCATAACTTCAATTAAAAAGAAAATTGTTGCCTGCTATTGGTTCACATAATTATTGTCCACTAAACTGCAAAACAAGCCATGTTTATAAGCTATCTCATGATGTAAACTTTGTTCAGGTGTTAAAATGTGCAAAGATCTTGTTACTGGATTTAAAAATGTGATCTGTAAGTTGTGGATACACGTACACATTGCCACACTGAAAACAAAAGCAACCATGAGTCATATAATTGTAAAGGTTCAAATATCACCACATTAATGAAAAGTGACACTGCATGCATTTATGTGTACACACTCACTGCTACCAACTATCTACCCTCTTTCCACAGTTGCACACTTGGCTACTTCAGGAACATGTATTTTTTAAATGCACTCACAGATGTCATTTGCACATGCAAATGAAGATGAATCTGTGAGCGTGTGCGTTCCACCTCACAGGGTGCCCATGAGAATGGCTCGTGCATGGTCCAGGCTCACCACGATGTTTGGTTATAGAGATGAAAGCATGGACCCAAAAGGCATCAAGCTGACCTACCCAAATAACCAAAATGTTCCGCAAACTGCATGGAAGACTTAAACCACTGTAAACAAAGTCTGCTTGTGGCCAGAGTTCTGCCTCCTAGGAAAGAACTCTGGGACTTCCTGGGCCCCTAGTGTTGCACTTTCTGTAGAAAAGAAGCCACACATGCCGAAGGAGATCATTGTGAATATCTTCCACGTGGATGGACTTCTTTGGGGGAGGGGAGAGGCAGGCCACCCTCCCAGCCACTCATGCCTGGGAAGTCCTCCAGTGGCCTAATACGAGATCCCTGGAGCTGAGCCGGACTCGGAGCTCCCAGTTCCCTAACCAGAGAGAAGACTACAGGTGTTTTGAGGGTCATATTCCATTTGTTTCAAACCATGATGTACAGCACAGTGCACAGCAGACAGCAGGTGCTTAATGTCCATGGTCAGAAATGAGGAATGATGGAGTGCAGAAAGGAGTGGGTTATCATACAATGCCACGCTGGACATGAGGATGTGTAAGCTGATTGATAACCTTCAACAGCCAGACCTTGTCCTGTCAAGAGGAAGAATGGGTGTGTTCCTTTACCCCTCTCTCCCATCTGTCCATCCGTCCATCCCTTCATACCCTGGTCAGCTTATCCATCAATTCAGCCATTATTTAATGGTCTACTCTGTGCCAGGCTATATATTAGTAGCTGAAAACACAGACATGAGGATTCAATCTCTGCCATCCAGAACTTAGGATTTTATGGACATAAAGACAAGGAGACGTGTTCAATCCAATGTGATAATTGTTATGGTAGATGGAAGCACAGGAGGGAAAAGGGACACCGTGTCCTGGAAACAGCAGGTGCTGAATACATAGTTATTGAATGGATGGATGGTGAATGATGCAAGGAAAGAAAGAAGAGACGGACGGAGGGAGGAAGAGGAGAGGGTAGCAAGAAAGGAAGAGGGAAATTACACAAATGATAACGTGTTCAGAACAGAATTCCTTGGGGATGTCTCGAAAGCAGAGCAGGCATCGGGCAGGTAAAAGAGGCGGGGTGGGGAGAGATATTGGTGGGGGATGCCACAGGTGCCAACGCCAGGAGGCAGGAAAGATCCTGACCCTCCAAGATGCCAGAAGGAGTTCCTGCCTGGCCTGGACATTGGAAAGGGGCATAGAGTGAGACTCATCTAGGAGGGCAGCCGGGATGCAACATGGGTCAGGCAGGGTGGAGTGGAGAGAGGATGCGCGTAAGCCACACCAGGAGGGCAGTGGAGAGCCACGGGTGTGTGTGGAAGATGGTCGGGGGGTGGGGAGCAGGCAGCTTGACCCTAGGAGCCTTGGGCAGGACACACCCAGGACACGGGGCTGGCCCTGAGGAAAATTCCGGGACTGAGCAGAGCTAGATTTGCAGCTTGCGGTGCAGTCTGTGTGGGCATGGTGGCTGGTGATCGAAAAACCTGTGACACCATTACCCCTTATCCTTCTCATCTGGGATTCTTAACCTAAAACACAGATTCAAAAGGATGTGGGGTTTGACAGCTGCTTCAGTTATTTCGTTGACATGTGAGAACTGGATCAACAGCCTGGCTGTGGCGGGCCTCAGCCTGCCAAGGGTGGCTGGAGGGGGGGCAGCTGCCAGGTGCTATGTGTGCCCGCCCTGGCTCCCCACTCCTCCCTCATCCCTAACCCGGGCCCCAGGCTGGGGGCGTCTTCCCGTCACCCACTGCCCAGAGACGGCCTCAGCTCACAGCGCAGCTGAGCCGGCTTCTGGTTCGCACCTCCAGCAAGTCGGGGCAGGCTTTGATGCCCCAGGTGGCTGAGAGCTCCTTGAGGGCTCCCGTCTCCCATGTCTGGATCTCAGGACAGAACACAAGGAGGAGGGCCGGGCAAAGGAGGACAGAGGGGGAAGGAGGAAGGAAGCAAGTCCATTTCCAGGACTGGCCGTGGAAGGAAAGCTGCCGCTGGAAGAACTAAAGAATGTCCACACCAGCCAACTCCAAACACCATTTCAGCTTTCTGTCTGCACACTGCTCATCCATAGCAGAGTTGCTGAGTGCCTCCTGCATGCGGGGGCAGAGGGGGACACGCCACACACTGGAGACGAATGTCCCGGGGCCATGAGCCCAGCAGACTCCATGAAGACCTTCCCAGCACACGTCTACTGCCTGCCATCCTTGTGTTAATTTTTATGTTCCTTTTGCTCAAATAGGGAAGATTTTTTTTTTTTCTTCTCAAGGGACTCTGGTCTACAGAAAAGAATAAATCAGAGCCTTAGGCACTGAACAAGACATTTAGTCTAATGGACAGTGGTGGTGGTATTCATAGAAATGCACAACTTTTTAAATTTAGGAACAAATACATAAAACTTTACTCATATATATATTTAGATTATGGAGTGTGGCTAATTAAAGAAAATGTCAAGAAGAAAGGAATGAGGGTGTGTTCCTGAAAAGCATATCTAAATTCTCACTCATTGTCTTCATCTGAGTTTTATTCTCAAACCAAATCCAGTTTGATCTGGTTGCACATGAGTGCAGAGGGTACAAGTAGGAGCCAGATATACCTCAGGAAGACGTGATTATCAACTTCGGGAAAATGCTAATTAGAGTTGAGTCTGAGGATCTCCCCTTCCAGTGCACACAGAAGTCAGGAAACGGGCAGTCTGAGGAACAGGAATGTGCTCTGAGCTGAAAGTGGTTGAGAGCCCAGGGCCATCCTGCCCTGGAAGATCACGTGCATGATGGGAAACTCCCACCTCCCCTGCCTAGAGTGGTGCCGACCAGCCCTGCCCTGCCCAGCACTGGGCTTCAGGCTGGGAGCTGAGCGTAGACTGCAGATGGTACCTTTTCTCCAGCCGAACAGGAGCAGTTGATGGTCTTCAAAAACCCAAGCTGTTCACTGCCTGGCGTGGGAGGCTGCTGGGGCAGAGGTGGAGGTTCGGTCACCACAGTCACCTGGCACTGGAAGGAAAGCCCAGTGGGTCAGAACTTGGTATTTTCCCAGCAAACATGCCCTGGTGGGGGTGCGGGGCACAGTCTCTGGAGCTTCCTGGGAACCAGGTACTGAAGGGGACCTGGAAAGCCCCAAGGGTGCCCAAGTGAGAGGGAAGGATGAGGTCACAAGTAATCACAGGTTCCTGGCCCTTCCAAGGCCTTGGGGCAGAGAGGCCTGGCCAGCCCGGGCTCAGCCCCTTCACTGGCTGGCTCAGCCACCTGTAGGAATCGCTGAAGCTTTTGGGCCTCAGTGTTCACCTCTGTAGAGTGGGGACAATGGTGTTTGCATCATTAATGAGATAACACAGGAAAAATTCCACTTCAGTGTCTGGTACCTAGTAGGTGCTCAAGAATTCCTTCTCTCCTTACCCTCACCTCCTCTTCTTCCTTCCTTGTCCCTTTCCTTCCTTCCCTCCCCCTCTGTCTCCATGACCAGGTCCATCTGACTCCAAACCCCCAGCACCTGCTGTATACCCTAAGAGTCCTGAGATGGGCATGCCGATTGAGTGCATACTGTGTCCCGGGGACTGGGCGAGCCAAACGCTGTATGTGGATTCCATCCCTCAGGCCCAGAAAGCAGGCTCGACCACAATTCCCATCTTTTAAGCAAGCCTTGTAACTAGGATTTGGCAAAGAGGCCTGAGAGAGAGGCCTGAAAAGGGGAGGTGGTGAGGTCCCAGGTGGAGCAGACCCTGCACAGAGGGTTAAAGGAGAAAACTCTGGTCTCTCAGGCTGTCCGTGCTCTGGCCCCCGCTCACTGACCAGCCCAGGGCCTCCTCCTCCTCCTGAGTGCCAGTCAGTGCTCCTCAGGGACAACCTCCCAGCGCTGGGCCTCATCACTCAGCCAGCAGCATCAGTGTCACACTAATGACAGCCCAGACTGCAGCAGTCCCCGCAGGACCTGCATGAGCTCACCCCAAACCCACACTCTGTGTAGCCAAGAATTGGAACCCAAGCCATGACCACTGGGCTCCTTCTCAGGCCGCATTTCGATGGTGGACGTCCCGCTGACCCCAACCACTGTTCCTGAGCCCTGGAGCCCCCACACACACTTCCTCCTGGCCTCTCCGTGCAAGTCTTTGCTCACCGGACCCGAGGGGATATCACAACAAGTCTCCAATTCCGCGTGTCTCGAGTCGCAGTAGATCACAATCCGCTGCAGGTCGAACTGGAAAGGAAAACAAGGAGAGGAGGTGAGTTTTAGGGATTCTGGAACCTAAAACCTCCGTGGTTGAAGCAGGCCCTGCCCAGGCGTTGGGTCCCACTGCCTCCCTGGCCACCTTCCTGGTGCCACGCCGAGCCACTCCCACCGTGGGCCCCACGGCTGGACTTCTGACGGAGCCGGGCATCACCTACTCACTCCCCCATCCCTTCGAGAAGTGAGAGCCCTGAGCAAGGGCTTCAGGGCATGTACTAAAGTCTAGTGTTTCATTCTACTGTGAAGGTGCTGTGGCCTCCCCCCTCGGCCATGTCCCCAGGCAGGCATCACCCTCTCTCCCCTCCATGCGAAGTGCAGCCGGTAAAGCCCCTTAGGGTCACTGCTGCAGCAGTCCCCACGCGCTCCACCTCTCCCGTTTTCAACCTCTCCCGCGTCTCCACACAGTTAAGTGTACTTCTGAAATCAAAACTTGCTAATATCACCACCTTTAATATCATAGCGCCTTAAACTTAAAAACTTAAAACATGAAAAAATTAGAACATAAAGGGGCTGTAGTGTCAAATATACACCACGCACACGCACATATTTCTCTCTCTCTCTCTCTCTCTCTCTCTCACACACACACACACACACACACACACACACACACACGTGCGCGCGCGCGCACACACACAGAGTCTAAAATAAAGCCCAGGCTGCCTGGCACCCCACCTGTATCTCTCTTCATTCTGCACTTGCACTCTACAATAGCTAACCTCAGGTGAACCACAGAGAAACCACGTGGTCCCCACGTTCATGCCTTGGCATATGGTCCCTCTTCTAGAAAAGCCCTTGAACAATCTCCTAGTCATCACCCAATCCCATACTCGAACATCCCCCATTGTGGTTGTTTCTAAAATCTGCCCACAGATTCTATGACATTCTTCCCTTCAAGATATGGAGCTAAGTTCCCTCCCCTGTGTGCAAGTGATGCTATGTCACTTCCAAGGTCAATCAGGTCATCAAAGACTGGCTTCCGCCTTGGGTGTGCTCATCTCACATGCATGCTCTCTCATATCACTCACTCTGGGGGCACCGGCTGCCATGTTGGGAGCTCCCCTGTGGACAGGATCATGTGGACAGAAACTAGGGTGGCTCCAACGATCCACTGGCAAGAAACCGAGGCTCTCTGTTCAACAGCCCACAGGAAGCTGCCCACGGCCAGCTGGGTGGGCTTGGGGGTGGATCTTTCAGCTCTCCTGAGCTTGAGATGACGGCAGCATTGGCCATCAGAATGACAGCAGCATCACGAGAGACTCTGAGAACCTTTCAAGTAAGTCACTCCCAGGTTCTTGAACCACGGAGTCTATGAGACGGTGCACATCTGTTATTCCACTCTGCTTCTGTGAGGGGGCAGGGGTCATTTGTTACACAGCCGGAGATAACAGGTGTACCTCCTCCACTGTCAAGAAGCATTGATGAGCCCCTCTTCTCTGCCCTGTCTGCACCTTGTGCCCAGAGCAACATGGGGCATGGCAGACTGCAGGGTAATTATGCCTCTGCACGTCCACTTTTCTTCCTGCTTCAGGACTCTCGAGAGCAGGGACCAAATCCCAGGCACGGCTGCCTTCTCAAGCAGATCACTGAGGCTCTTGGCCCAGTAAAGGGGATCCAGACAAACCCCTGCTCCTCCCAGGCCCTGTGCAAGTTCACCCCTCATCTGCCAGGCTGGTTCCAGCACCTCCTGACCCACGACCTGCAACAGTCCAGGCTCTTTTCCCTCGTGCCTTGCCTGGAAATGACCACGCCAGAATGACACTCCCTCGCTCCGCTGCCCCAGCTTCCTGCACATCGCCTGTCACAGCACTTGACACAACAGACCATTCTGTCTGTTTCTTAGCTCACTTTTTACAGAGTCTCCCCTGCTACAGCATAAACTCTGTGCGGGCAAGGCTCTCCTCTCCTTCACCGTGTCCCCAACACTGGAGCGGCTCCTGACACGGAGCAGATGTACCATTAGCACAGCATCTGTGGCCAAGTGGACGAGCCAATGAGTGGGTCGCGGTTTACCAGGCGGAGCAAGACCTGGGGCATGGGATGAGGGAGCCTCACGGTGCTGGACACTGATGCCAAGTGCCTGGGCCGGGCCAACCCCACGCTCTTCTCTGGCCCCTCAACACATGGACAAGGCACATGGTCAGCGGCTCCGCGTCATCCTCCTGGCTCTATGAAGTGCCCCTTGAAGTGTAACCCTGCACCCCACTGCCTTTATTCAGCAGAGACAATAACCACTCCATTCATCCATCGGTTTATTTCCTGTAGAGACACCAGCCAGATACAGGGGGAAATGACAGAATGAAAAGTCGTGATGTTGAATAAAGCCTATTGTCAGAGACAACCTGCTTTCTTCATTAGCACACACACTCCAGCAGCTGGGTCACCTGGCAGGGCCACAAGGACAGGGATGGAGAAGAGAGAGGCAGGGCTGTCAGGACAGGGCCCAGCTGGCCCGCACGCCCAGGCGGGGAAAGGGAGCCCAGGAGCCAGGAGGGCCCCTTCCCAGGGGCTGAAATCCCACCATGCCCCCAGCCGCCCTCCTCCCTTCTCCCATGTCCCTCGCCCACAGCCCCAGACTCCACCTCCTGACATCCTCTGCCCCGCCTGTCCGAGAGCCTGCTCACGCTTCTGCCTCCACCATTCTGGGTTGAACTACTGCATGGGTGGGCTCCCTGGTCCCCAGCTTCCCTCATGTCCCTCCTGTTGGCAGCTTGGTGATGATGACAAGCCTTTGCTGGCCACAGTGTGGGAACAGACCAGGAGTGCACACAGCTGGACGCCCCTGGCCCTACTGGCCTCCCTGCCTCTCCCTACCCCTGTGCTTCCAGCTCTAGCCCCTCACGATGCTGCTTCCACCTCAGGGCTCCTAGCTCTGCACAGACAAGTCCTAGTCGTCCTCTAAGGCTCACCCCAGGAGTCACTTCCTCCAGGAAGCCACCCTGCCTCCCCCTCCTACCTTCCGCATACAACTACCCTGCTCATCTATCCAGTCCTGTAACAGCCAATGCTTATTTCTATGTGGAGCTTACTTAACTAGACTGGAATGACCTCTGTGTGAGTCTTTCCGCCATAGGAAACTATAGGTTCCTTAAAGTCAGAGATCTTTTCCTACTCATTAAGCATAACGTTGTTGAAAGCCTATGTCTCAGACACAGGAAGTGATGAACAAGACAAAAACAGCAGTCACTATTCTCCCAGGGTAGACGGTCAGTGGCTGCTTGACCACACAAACCGCTAGGCAGCAGCGAGTGGGCCCTTGACACTGATGATACGGGCTGCGGAGCAGAGGATGCGGGCTTTGGGAGCTGGGATTGAACGCACATCCCCTCCATCCCTGGCTAGCTGGATAATTTGGGGCCACTTAAAATATTCTATGGTTATCTGAGTTATACGCTTGGCAGAACTCAAAGTATCCACTTAAGGTCTGTGCATTACACTCCATATAATTATACTTCAGTAAGGAATAAAATAAAACAATTATCTGGTGAATTAATTTAGCCTCACTGAGCCAAAGTTTCTTTATTTTAAAAAATGGGGACAGTTTAGAAACTTTACAGGTGTTATAAAAATCAAATCTTAAATTTTTAGTTTCCAGATCAAAGTAGATATACATATAATTAGTATTAATATGATGAAAAAGTGTTAGTCTACAATTACACAAATATGCAATTATAATAATACTATTTGCTACTATTTGTTAAGTACTTTCTATGCATAATGAGCATTTCCAAATGTTTTACTCAGATTATATTTCTTTATCCTGCTAATAATAAATTTATTCTTACCAATAATGCATCTACCGCCACATTTCATAGACAAGGAGACTACAGCTCCAAGATTAAGCCCTTTCTGAGATCACCCATGGGGACCCATTCTTGCCACCTACTCAGCCCCTGCCTTCCCCTTGGCCAGTTTCTCAGAAGTCACCCCCAATGCAGGACGAGTCTGACATCTGTTTATTTGTTCGCCCAGAACAAGTTCAGGTGTGGCAAAAGTCACCTTTCTGGGAGGCCCTCTATGTCTAAGAGTGTGGGGCTCCTGCCCTCCACGTTCCTCCACTTCAGTATCAAGAGCAGGCCCCTGGCCAGCTAAGCTCAAATACCTTCTGTGGGGAAATTGCTCCCACGCAATGACCAAGACTCCAAGGCACCAAGCACTCATTGCACAGGCTGCAGGTGAACCAGAACAGAAAGGCCCATGATCAGTGCCATCCACAGTTAGGAGGGATGACTTGGCACAGAAGCTATGGTACAGGAGGTGATATAGGCAGGGGCTGGGCATCTGAGGGACCAGAGGGCACAGGGCTCTGTGGAAGCCCCAGGGCAGGGCGTCCTGCAGCTGTGTCTGTGTGTGCACCTGCGCCTGGGCTCCCAGCCCACCTCTCCTCCTAGACTGCGTGGGTGCGGATGCAGGGGCCATCTCTTCTCTCTCATTTTCAGAATAGCTAATATTCTTCATGGGCTTCCTATGTGCCTGACACTGTTCTGACACTTCATGAGGATAATTCCAATGATCCTCACAACCTCCTTATCTGGTGCTGCTAGGGAGACAGTGAGCATCTTAACAACCAGGAGGCACAGGCTTGGCCAATCAAAAGCGGCCTCCTGTGCCTTGCCTTACCCCTTCGCTTGCTGGGAATGGGGTGGTCTGGGTCACCCCAGGAAAGGATAAGAGCCAGGGCTGCTGAGATGCAGATGGGGAACTGGGAGCTCATAGAAGCTGCTATTTACCAACCAGCCTGGAATTATTTCCATATTTTAGCAACAAACCTGATACTCATGTGCACAAACCGCAATTCAGTCCTGGTTATAAAAGAACAACAGGGTCAACAACAAAACCTGAGGATTTGAGATGCTGAGTAAAATTTCCAAGGATACACAGGGATGGAACAAGGATCTGAATCCAGGCAGGCTAGTTCCATGGCCAACCTTCTTAATCACTGTGTTCTCTTGCCTTTAACACAGCTGAGAACTCGCCACGTGCCAGGCACTGCTGGGTGCTGTATACACACATTAGTTAACGCACTCAAGCACTGACAGATGTGAGTCATTGACTCCTTTCTACAGATGAGAAGACAGAGTTCAGAGAGATGAGACCACTGGCCCCAGTGTTTTAGTTTAGGACGCCCAGACACATTTATTTAACAGAAAGTAGGATATTCATTTTATTTGAGAAGTACTGGTGCCAAGAGTTGGGAAGGGAGTCAGGGAAAGGAAGCCGGCCAGCAAAGGGTTGCTATCAATGCTGTTACCACTGTGGGTGTCTGCAGTTTACACCTGCTGGGGAAGTCTGGAGCCAGCAGAGAAAATGGGAGTCAGGATGCCAGAGCTGGGGGAGCTGGGGGAGATGGGGTATTGACACTCCCAGTCCTGGGCCAGCGGCTGTCGTGGGGCATTGATACTTGCTTGCTATTGGTGGCACTGTCTCTGGCAGCCAGAGAGTCCTCAGGCTGAGATGCAGGTGCAGGCAGTCGGCAGCACAGCTGGCCTGCCCTGCAATGGGTGAGGCCCAGAGGGGATGTAGGCGAGGCACTGCCACGTCTCAGGTCTGATTGCCAGTCCCCTGCTTAGGGATCTACTGTATAACAGAGATGGGCACCTTAGAAGGCATGGAATCTAATTCTTTTCCTGTTTCCAAAACCTCCCAATACCACCATGATTGTGTGATGAAGACGGTGGTGGTCTGTGTTCATGATCTTAATGATGGCTAGCATTTCCTGAAAACTCATGGTATTCTTGGAAGTTCTTTCTCTATGATATGGCATTTAACATCATAACAACCCTGTGTAGTGAGCACTAATTTTTCCCACTTTCCAGCTGAGAAACAATGAGGCAAGAGTGGAGCTTGGACTTCAAAAAACAGTTTTGTTTAACTCAAAGTTTGGAACATGCATCTTTATGGATATGGGCCTACTTCCTAAAGTTCACTCTTGTTTTCAGGAGACTTTTAACTCAAACATAGTCTCCTAGAACATTGAACAGACATATAAGAGAAATATCATTGTTGGATGTTCTGGAACAGGGGTTAGAAGAATCTAATCTTGCTTTGTATCTTTGGATATGTGTGTTATCCCTCTGAGCCCCAGTATCCTTATCTGCAAAGTAAATGTCAGTCCGCATGGGTTGCTCTCTGGGTTTCTCACAGCTCAGTGGTGTCAGTTTCAGGGACTGTCATTCAGGGGCTGACAGCAGAGCCCATGGAGCCCACTGGGCTGCATCCCAGCCTGGCTGCCCTGCACCAGGAGAAATTAAGCCAGCCACTTAACATTTCTGAGTCAGAATCTCCCACCTATAAAATGGGAGTAACACCCACTGGACTAGCCTGTATTTAGGGTTAACAGGTATGTCTGTGACCCTGGAGAGATAATAATGATCCCTGTGTCTATCATGAATATTCCACAGCTCCATCTTCTCCAGTGCCCATGGGCATTACCTTAGCAGAGGGGCGGTTTGCACATGGACCTTGGAGACAGGCTGTGAGAGTGGCCACCCTAACCACCGTTGGCCGGCTTTGTGATCCTAGGGGAGTCTCTCACTTTTCTAGGAGTGTCTTTCTCTCCCCATCTGTGAAACAAGCATGTTCATTGTGTCTACTTTCTAAGGCTGTAGAGGAGAGGTGATCAGAACTAGGGTAAAGGAGCACTTTGGTGCAATGCCTGGCACAGAGTCTGTGCCCAATTAGCTAGAATTAGCTGGAATTAGGCAGACTGAATAATGGTTTTTATAGCTTTACTTTGATTTTTACTATTTTATGTTTAATTTGGTTCCACATTTATTATCTTCTCTTATCCCCTCAGCAACTGCACATAAAAACAAAACAAATGGTTCCCATTTCAGAGATTAAACAAACAAGCAGACAAACAAAGCCTGAGAAGCACTAGCAGCATGTGACATCCACGGTGCCACGGCAGCTGGCTGGAGCCTGAGTGTCACATCCTGCCTTCTCTCCACCCCACGCTCTTTCCCACCTATAGCCCGCCCAGCTCACTCTTGTCTTATGTTTAAAAATCTGAATACACAGGGAATGTTTATGACTTATTAGTTAACAGAGAAAGTTATAAAAAATTTTATAACCTTGTTTATGATGTCTTTGCTATAAAGCCAGTTCTTAAATTTTTTTTACTCAAACTTACTCAATGTTTTCTTATGGTTTATGTTCAACAGACCAGGAAACAATATTTGCAACATATATAACAAATAAGCAATTTGTATATGGAGAGATAATCTAGATCATTAAGAAAAGAAAAATAGCATAGTAGTAAAATAGGCAAATGATATGGCCTGGCATTCATCAGTGAACGCATGGAAGCATTTCCAGCCTCAATGGTAATCGGGTGAATGCAGACGAAAACCATAATAATATCCTTGTAAGCTCATCAAATTGGCAAAACAACAACAAAGCATTTTATATAAAATATATATATATACACATATATATGGATTTAAGAAAATAAGATATTCATGCATTGCTGGTAGATATATAAATGTTGCTGTGTAGAGAAATTCAAAATACATGGAAAATTTGGAAATTGTATATCCTACAGCCCAATCATTTAAGCTGAAGACACATATCCCAGAAAAACGCTCTCAATTCATCTGCCGCTCAAGCCTAAAGGGCAGGTGTTACTCGCATTCCTCATGAGGAAAGTGCATGGAGCGCTGCCTCCCTTTTCAAGGCCCAAGGCTTGCTCATTGTGACAGTGATACATGGGAAATGATCTAAATGTCACTTACAGGAGAATGAATAAACAAAATATAAAATAAAGTATTATGAATTAGATAAAAGAAGGAACAAAAGTGTAGACACATAATTTTGAGCAAATACAATAAAAAGCAAGATGTGGCTGCACACGGAGTACATTATTTACATAAAATGATCAACGCTAAGGTGTTCACGTAGTAGTAATACTCACCGGGTGCTGATCGGGTGGTGGGTGGTGGGGGGTAAACCCGCAACTACTGGAAGTGGAGCACACTGTATGGGGGAAGGGCATGACTGTAGCCCTGGCTTGGGTGAGGCAAACGCATTACATGTGACCAAAATGTTTGTACCCCCATAATATCCTGAATTTAAAAAATTAAAAAAAGAAACAAAAACAAAATCCATCCTATACCTAATGACACTGTATTTGATTATAGTTATGCATATACAAATAGAAGAAATGGTTCTGGAAAGAGCCATCCCAAGTCATTTCCTGTTATTTCTCAGGAAGTGGGGGATGCTCTTGGGCATGGTCGCCAAGGTTGACTTCAGCTTGAAGACAGCAGGTGTGGGCAGCCATCAATGTGTGTGTGTTATGTGTGTGCATACATACAGTGTATGTGTCTCTGTGGGTATAGATGTGGGTATGCATTTCTACAACAAAGAAAAGAAAGAAATACTAAAGGAAAGGAGAAAAGACAAAAGAAGCAAAGAGGGAAGCGAAAGCATAAAAGAAGGAAAGAACACTGATGGAATCATGGTGGAAAGAAAGATACTGAGTTATCACCAGTTGTCCCTGGTTGGTACAATGAAGATGACTGTCATTTATTTTTCATATGCTTTCCTATATTTTTCAAATTCTCTATAATCAGGGAAGAAAGAAAAAACATCTTTATTTAAATTTACATGAAACTTTATCCACCTACCTACATATATATTCATTTGCATACATACATAAATACTTATGTGTATGTGTGTGACCTTTGCAGACCTGGGAGCTATCTGTCTCGAGAATTATCTATGAAGCCAGAGCCATGTCACCTGTACCCTTGCTCTCCTCTATGGGTACTGGTGTCTGACCCAGTGGCTGGCACATGGTAGATGCTCCATACATACGTGATGAGTGACTGATGGAATGGCTGGATGATCGAATGAGTGAAAGAAGGGGTGATGGTGAATTGGGGTTCCAGCATGGCAATTTTCTGAGTCAGGGTCTTCCCTTCTATGGCAGTCCATGGTGATGCCTGATATATGGTCCATACAGGTGTGGGGGGCAATGGGACACCTAGTTCCCAAGGCTCCACCCTAGGGGCCCCAGCACCCTGGCTGCAGAAGTCCCACAGGTACTCACGTCGATGGGCACACTGTCGTAGAGGCGCTTGCCGATCACAGTCTTGCCCTGGATGTCGATGTTCTCCCGCTCCTCGATGGGCAGCGTCTGCACCAGTGCACAGTCGACGTACAGGGACACGTTCTGGGCCTGGATGCTCAGGGCGATCTTGTGCCAGTCCCGGTCAAAGAGGTCATCGACCCGGGGACCTCGGAAGACCACCCTAACGGCATCCTTCATGGCGCCTACAGAGTTGTACTCGACTGCCTTGTTCTCGCCATCCAGCCGAATGGAGACCTGGGGAGGAGAGGACCAGAGACTCTTGAGCTGCACAGGACCAAGGAGGGAGAGGAGGATGGGGAGGGGGAGGAATCTGAAGTCAGACCTGGAAAACCTGAGTCAGATCCTGGCTGTGACTCTTACCAGTCGGTCACCTGCTGTCTGACCTTGGGCCAATCTCTTCACATCTCTGAGTTGCAATGGTGTTAATAATGTCTACTTTGCAGGCTGTTCTAAACTCTGCATTAAATAGAATAATTGAATTTATACAGTAACCCAGGAGTCAAAACTCAACTGCCTGGAGGGCTATGCTGGTAAGAGAGCTTTGGTGAGACTGCAAGGCACCTGGCACTGAGGGGCTTGAGTCGTGAGACCAACCAGAAAGCCTAACTAGTTCCAGTGTCTTTTTTTTTTAATTTTTTTTATTTCAGCATATTATGGGGGTACAAATGTTTAGGTTACGTATATTGCACTTGCCCCACCCGAGTCAGAGCTTCAAGCATGTCCATCCCCCAGATGGTGCACAACACACCCATTAGGTGTGAATATACCCATCCCCCCTCCCATCTCCCTGACACCTGACGAATGTTATCACTATATGTGCACTTAAGTATTGATCGGTTAAAACCAGTTTCATGGTGAATACATGTGGTGCTTGTTTTTCCATTCTTGGGATACTTCATTTAGTAAAATGGGTTCCAGCTCTATCCAGGATAGTACAAGAGGTGCTATATCACTATTATTTTTTGTGTCTGAGTAGAACTCCATGGTATACATATACCACATTTTATTAATCCGCTCAAGTATTGATGAGCACTTGGGTTGACTTTTATTAAAAAGTCCAAAAACAATAGATGCTGGTATGGATGCAGAAAGAAATGCTTATACACTGTAGGGGGACTGCAAATTAGCACAACCTCTATGGAAAACAGTATGGAGATTCCTTACAGAGCTAAAAGTAGACCTACCATTTGATCCAGCAACCCCACTACTGGGTATTTACCCAATGGAAAAGACAACTTTTCATGAAAAAGATACCTGTACTCAAATGTTTATTGCAGCACAATTCACAATTGCAAAGACCTGGTCTTCTATTTCTTGAGAATAGTTTCCTATGTTTGAACCATGTGTACCTGAACCATCTTTAGAGCTTCCTAGGAATGTGGCTTTCCCTTCAAGGTTTCTCTGCCTGGCACAATATAGAGCAAGGGGTGGCACAAGGGGTGGCACAAGGGATGGCACCCTTGTGAAATTTGCATCCACCAATACCAGCTGGGTGACCTCAGGGAAGGCACTTCATATCTCAGATCCATTAGCAAGTCCTGTTGGTTCTGCTTTCAAAATGCTTCCAGAATCTGATCATTTCTCCCAGTGTCACTATTCCTACCTGGTCTGAGAGAGCATCATCTACTGCCTAGGCTACTACCATATTCTCCTAATCAGCTCCCCTGTTTCCAGGCCTGTGTATATCCCCATAGGCTGTTCTCAAACAAAAAGTCCCTACACTAGCCTGATGAGGCTTTATGAGATCCGGCCTTCTTCCACCTCTGGAACCTCATGGCTAACTACCCCTCTACGCACACACACACACACACACGCACACACACACACAGCCCACCCTCTGCCTGCTTCAGCCACATCAGCCTCCTTCCTGTCCCTTTGTCACATCTGGAATGAGTTAATACTCCTCAGTTTCCCCAGATGACAAACGGGTGTTGACACGCAGCAAATGAAACCAGGATCATCTCTACCTGTATATTAACGTCTCTATCGGCAGAGCCATGATGACTGGCATAGTGCATGGCCATGCCACCAACACCACTCTGTGCACAGATCACCTTCTTGCAGGCCTTTGTCCATTTTTTCCTGCATAGAAATACTGGCCAGCATTTCCCCACAGCGTGGAGGTGACCATCATGGGCACTTCGAGTGAGGGGCCGTCAACCACGCCTGGTTTGATGAAAGCGAATTGTCGGGGGCCTCTTCGGAAATGCACCTCATCTTTTAGGGCAGACTGAGTCTCTGCCTGGCTCTGTGGTATTTCAACCCACGGCTCATTCTGCCAGAAATAGAGAGGATGTGGACACAGCAGCAGCGAGCACACACAGCCCTGCAAATGCCATGAAGGAAGAGAACCCAGACTGAGGGGGTGGTGCCGGCGCACCCCACAGGAATGTCATGGCAGGTGCCCAGCCCTGCTGCACCAGACCCTGAGAAACTGGAGAAGGAAGCCCTGTGCAAATGGAGAGGGAGTTGGACAAGAACACAAGGAGCTGCCCGCCCTCCGGAAAAGCTGCCTCTGGAGAAGAACCCCTCCTCCTCGGTTCAGCCTCCCACACTTAGGAAATCGGGTCTCTCAGCAGTCAGGTCTGAAAAGGTCTCTGCATCTCCGTACGACCAGGGATGCTACAGAAAACTATTCCAACAGGACAGCTGACCCCACAGGCTTAGAACAGGAGCCAGCTAAGCCTGTGGTTAAAAGCACAGACATGGGAGCCCGACTGCCTGGGTTCAAATCTCAACTCCTGCTCTTATTACCTGCGAAAATGGGCAAATTTATTAGCTTCTCTGTGGCTGTTTCCCCCTCTAGGAGATGCTAACAGTAGAACTTGCTCATAGGGTTTTTATGAAGACTAAGGGAGTTAAAATGTGTAAAGCACTCAGGATAATCCTTAGCTCATGCTATGAGCATGTATGTTGACAAGCGAGGGCATGTCACACAAGGGTCTGGCTTGCACCCGAGAGAGTGAGCTCATTGTCTTGGAGGAGCTTCCTCAGAGGGTAGTCCATGAATGTGGTTGCTGGAGTCCAACTTCTTAAGCATGTTTTTATTTTATTTCAAGCCCAAGTGAAAATCTAGACAGTGTCTTCACGCGGAAGGTGAGCAATGTCTCTGCACAGCTCTTTTTCCAGATGACAACAATATGGTTGGTCCATGAACTCTGAGAACAAGGGGATTTGGATCTGGCAGAGAAAAAAAAGTAGTGTTGCTTTCATCTCAAAGGGACAGACTGTAGTGATGGCTTTAATTTGAAGATTTGTCTTTCCTCACTGAACTATGTGCTGTGGAGGGTTGCTCTATCTTCTCGGGATCCGAAAGCCAAAACACACCAGAGCTGGGAGAAGGCAGGACCCAGAGCTTCATTCATAAGAAAACCTCAGGGTCTCTGGGTCCCCATACACCAGACCCTCCATCTCTCTAGGTTCAGGACCTAGGGCCCTGGAGAAAACATGGGGAGGGAGTGGTGCCATCCCCTGCGACAGGGAAACAACGCCGGGGACCGCCGAGAGGAGGCAGAGCCGCCCGTACCTGTGGGATGCCGTACTGGTCGATGACCTGCCAGATATACCAGTCCTCCTTCCGAGATGCTTTCCTGAACCGGAAGGTTGTGACAAAGGCATATTCATCAGGCAAACCTTGGGGGAACACGTCCCTGGAGAAAAATGGAGACAAGACACACCAGGCTTAGCGCCAAGAGCAGG
>RJWJ010026241.1:0-25083 GCA_004363605.1 Indri indri
GTCATTTCAAACCTAAATTACTACAGAGGGTCCTAGCTAGCTTTTTTTCCTCAAGCTTTGCTCAATTACTCCTTTTATCCATGTTGTATACAATGTGATTTTTGTAAAACACAAATCTGATTAGGTCATTCACTTGCTTAATTCCCTGCAGTGGCACCCACTGCACTCAGGATAATGTCGAAGTCCTTACATGCTCCCTTATCATTTGTCCCCTTAGGCTCTTCACCATCACTTCTCCTCTCCACCTCTCACCCAGACCCTGCTAGGAGCACCAACAGTATCGTGTACCTTCCTGTAGTGGGTTAAACAGCATCCCCTCAAAATTTATGTCCATCCAGAACCTCAGAATGTGACCTTCATTTGAAATAGTATCTTTGCAGATGTACTTAGGTCAGAAGAAAATCTTGAGAAAATTGTTCTGGATTTAGGATGGCCCCTAAATCCAATGACTTGTATATTTACAAGAGGAAGAAGAATACAGAGACACCTCAGGAGGAAGGCCATGTGACGACGGAGGTAAACATTGTAGTTAGGCTGCCTCAAATCCAGAAATACCAGGAGCCACCAGGAGCCGGAGAAAACAAAGAAAGATCCTCCACGAGAGCCTTTGGAGGGACAGTGACTCTACTGATACCTTTATTTCAAACTTCCAGTCTCCACAACTGTTAAAGAATGGTTTTGTTGTTGTTGTTGTTGTTTTAAGCCACCCAGTTTATGGTTCTTTGTAATGGCAGCCCTAGAAAACTACTACACCTCCCATCCTAGACTTATTGCAATATATTAATGATTTTATTTCAATTCTCACTAGATTATAAGTTCCATATAAAGCAAGGAATAACCTTTGTTTATAGTTTTATGCTTACCACCAAATACAGCAATTGACATAGGATAGGCAACTAATAAATATGAGTATGTATAAAAGAAAGAACAAATGATTTTTCATGATAATAGGTATCTATTGATAACTGAGCAGCATTATTATTGAAAAATAGTCATTTTACTGGCAAAACCTTTAACATTTGAGATTTTATTGCCAATAGTTTGATGGCTTTTCAATGACACTTACAAAAAAGAGTTTTAGCAGATATGTATTGTTTTTATTTGCCCCATATCAATTCTCTGTCCTGGTCCCAGAACTTTGAAGTTCCTTTTGGGAGCCACCCTCTCCAAATACAGGCAGTCTTGGGGGAACTGTTAATCAAGTGCCATGGTTCCTAACAGAGGACAAATGACTCAAACTCAGCCCTTGGTGAATGTGAGAGGAAGAACATTAAAACACACTATTGCTCAAAAACTGAGCTCCATAGCAGTATCCTTCAGTCTCTCTCCACTTCCTGCTCTCTAGATCCCTGGAACAGTCTGGCTCTTCACTTTTCTGTGAACTGTTTCATCCGATTACTCTCTGATTTTATGAGCTAACCCATACCCTTTCAGAAAAATGTCTTTTTTTGCTTAATATACATAACTAGTTTCTGTTACTTGCAATCTAAGGACAGTAATTAATAAGAGACTCTTCAAACGTAGATGTAACTAGTCTATAGCACAGATTGCTTATAGAAATAGGTGTGGTTTCACAGATGGTCACCTAATCAAAAGATGTCCACTTTAGATTGTCAGGCCACCTAACTGATAAACCACACAATCCAAAATTCATAATTTGCCAATTTCCTTCACTGAGTACCCACTTCCATTTCTTCATGCAATGCACATATTAATGTAAATCCTACTTTTCTCCCTCATTTATTTCACTCCTTATATAAAAAATTATCCTTATAAAATATTTATTTTTCACTGAACTAAATATTCTCAATGTAAATCATGCTGTGAAAGTAAATTAAACCATTTTATAAACAATGCTACCTAAAAGTAAGTTAAGGCTTTCATACAATAAAAGATACCATAATAGCATGAATAATTAGTTTGGAATAAAAGCCCACAGAGTTTACTACTTTGCAATATAGAAACCGACATATTTGATAGGCAACATTTTACTAGGTTTCATTATTTCATTCAAATAGCAATTAATTTATAAAGCAACAATTTATTTTATTTACATATTACATAAATATTACAGAACATTTTTTCTTTAAATCTCTTCATTAAGTGAAAACTGATGTTAACATTATGTAGGTGAAGATTAATTTGAATACCATAAGGACAGAAGTATGTTTTACATTAATAGATATATTAAATGTATATTTTAAAAGGTCAGTGAAAGTAAAATGACTTTTTATTTCAATCTTCACTTTCTTCAATGGCTTAAGGTTATTTTATTTTGTATTTAAATGCTGATAAGGCATAATACATTTTTGGAATAGAATTTGAATTTGCTCTCCACCGAGAGATTTCCCTGGAGACTCTCTTCAGACGAGAGTGCTAGTAGTCTTATTTATTGCAACAAAGGGGACAGAAGAAATTATATTTCCAGCTCCTTTTTGCTACTTTCCTATATTCCACCACATTTTTGTTTATGCTATTCCTCACTAGTTTGAAAGACTTCTTCACACTTTCTGCATAATATGTTGCAATGTCCGTGAGATTGTATCTTTTAAGATTCCTTAAACCTTAAAAACACATTATAGTACACTTAAATCTAAACCTCATCTATGGTCTCAAAACCAAAACTTTTCCTTTTTGTCCCACTTTCTTGACCTTCTACCTCTTCTACACGTTTACGCTAAACTAACATTTGCCTTCACCCCGCCCTTAAATCCCTTTCTCTTTCATTTGTTTCCACTTTAGAATAGTCTATAAGTTTAGGAATTTTACTGAGTTTTAGGCCTCTTCTTTTTACAGCTCTTTCATCCTTGACATTAGTTTATAGCAAATGAAAACCTATTCTGTACTGGTCATTAATATTATAATATTCTGCTAGGTACTTTGGATATTAAAAAAAAAACCTAAATACCTATTCTACTAATGGGAAAAGAGAATTATAGGCAAAGACAAGCAAAAATGAGAGAACGTAATATAATTCTAAAATTTTATATAATTCTTTAGATCTATATTAAAAAATGATTAAAGGTGAAACTTGAATTTTAAGAAGTCAAGAGTCAGATCACAAGGGTCTGCTAATTTCTGCTAATTAATTTTTATTTGGCCAGACACGGGAGAACCAATGAAGAATGCTAAATAAAGGGAATGACATAATCCTCTTTGGGTTTTCAAAAGCTACTCTGCAGGGAAAGTTAAAAGAGAAAAAGGTCAGAAACAGTTTGACCACTTAGGGGCTATTCTACTTTTAAAGAGAGAGCATGGATGACTCTTAAACAGTAGGAGTGGGATTGAAAATAAAAAGATTATGATAAAAATTTAAAGAACAGAATGAAAAGGACTGGTTAATCAATGAAAGATTATGGATATTAAAAAAGAAGAAATTTCACTTGACTCTAAATTTTCCAATTTGACTACCTTAGTGAATCATAATTTTAATCAGAGAAGCAGGAAATATAAATGAAAGTTCCTGATTTTTAAGAATGTGAGATAATGACTTTAATATCTCACCTGTTGAGTTTGGTCCACCTGTGCAGATACAGCACACAAACAGAGGTATCTAGAAATCAGACCAAGTAGGTATCCTCTAAGACGGCTTTCAGGCTTTCTGCCTGCTGGTATTCATGCATGCCCTTTTGTGATCTCCTGCTCTTGAATGTGGGCTAGACCAAGTGACTCACTTCTAAGACACAGAAGACTACAGAAATGGTGGCGTATTAGTTTCCTGTGGCTGCCATAATATATTACCACAGTTAACTGGGTGGCTTAAAAGGACAGAAATTTATTCTTTCACAGTTCTGGAAGCCAGAACTCTGAAAGCAAGGTGTTAGGAAGCCTGCACTTCCTCCACAGGCTGTAGGAGAGATTTTGTTCCTTGCCTCTGCCAAATTCTGGTGGCTCCTCCTTGGCTTGTGGCTGCATCATACCAGTCCCTGACTCTGTCTTCACAGAGTCTTCTGTGTATATCTCTTAAGGATACATGTATTTAGATTTAGAGTTCATCTAGTTAATCCAGGATGATCGCACCTAAAGATCCTTAATTATGACTGCAAAGACTCCTTTCCCAAATAATGTTGCATTCACAAGTAGTACAGGTTAGGACCTGAACACATCTTTTTGGAAGCCACCAGTCAACTTACTACAGCTGGGATACCACTTCCCAGATTTGGTTACAAAAGAATGTGGCTTCCATCATGGGCATTCACTTTTGCTCTTTCTTGGATTACTTGTCCAGGGGGAAGCCAACTTCCCTATGATGAGGCAGCCCTGTAGGGAGGCTGAGTCTGGAAGTGAACCCTTCAGCCCCAACTGAACTGTGAATGACTGTAGCTCCAGCCAACAGTCTGACTGCAGTATCATAAGAGACCTAGAGACGGAGGCTACAGCTAAGCTGTGCCCAGATTCCTGGAACACAGAAACTGTGAGATAATACCGTTTTTAAGCTGGTTAAGTTTTGGAGTGATTTATTACACAGAAAGAGAAAACTAATAGGGAGCACACAACACTTTCTAGGCTATGCTAGTGATAATTAAGACAATTAAGCCATGGAAACAGATTCAATTTTGCATATAAGCAATATTTATGGAGTATCCTCTATAAAAAATATATAGTGAGTTTTATTTAGATTTAAATTTATATCTGTAATTACAAATGATGACTCAATCTTCAAGAATCTTAGTTTCAGGGGATGACAGACAAGCCCTCATTGTGTGTTATGGCAAAGGAACATATATGGTGTTAAGGTATATGGCACATAGGAGAAGGATCTGGTCCAAATTCCAAAAGTCAGGAATGGCATCCTAGAGAAGAATTCTGAACTTCTACAAACTTACTACTCACGGCTACATATTAACAGAGTTCCCTTTCTTTTTTACAATGTAATATATAAGGTACCTCTAAGAGGTAAGGACACTTTTCCTATCCATTACATTAAGACTCATAATAAATTTATCTAAGCTTTCAGAGCAAGAACATATATCCACTTTTGTGACTGCTGGAAAGTCTAAAACTAAATTATATATACAGTGGTTATGAATTCAATCAGCTCTTTACTTCATATTTAATATGTTTTATTTGGTGTAAGTTATTTTTACTCTTATTGTATTTGTACTTTCATTTTAAAAGAACTCAAGTCATTTTGAATAATAAATCAATCCTCAATTACAGAAGGAATTGCAATGAAATTTTAAAATGCTATGAGTACTCTAGTGAAGGCTTGAGCAAAGCACAGTGAAAGAGGGCAGAAAAATTCTCAGTGTTCAAAACCAAACTAATTTTACCAACACGAAAATTCCACTTTGCTCTATTTTCCCCTTTCTGTTAATGCCACCAAAATGCCCCTCTTGCCTAAGTGGAAAAAAACAAAAAAAAACCTTCCCTTAACCCCCCAATGCTTCTACTACTACCAAATCTCACCTATCTACACCCCGTTTTTTATTTACACTTCTCTCACCCTAGATAAAGCCCCCACTGTTTCTTGTTGAATTCTTACAAAATTTAGAAACATTCCTTCTTGGGTAACCTGGACACTTTATGTCTTTAGGAAAACCTCATCTATTGATAACCCAGTGCCTGCATCCCAACGTAATTAATTACTCACTACTCTTTCCTTGAATATATTCTATTGCTGGACTGTCAATATATTCATTTGTTTGTCATGCATGTTTCATCCACTACAGTATAAACTCCTCAGGGTAGGAATTATGTCTTCATCTTTTTTTTTTTTTTTTTTCTGTAGTTCCTAGCTTAGTGCCTGGAAAGTAACCAAGTGTTCAGCAAATGTTGATCAAAATGAAAAAAAAAAAACAAAACCCACAAATTATTCTGCCTTCCTTTAGGCTGCTCTTTTCTTCATTAGTCTAACACACATAGCACTTCTACATTAAGCTTCTTACAGGAGAGCATGGATCATCCGATTCCCCTGTAATCCTTCCTCTCTGTATAATGATGAAATACGAATAGAAATCCAAATCACAGAACATATTTCCCACTACTCTGCTGTAATCTACCCTATCTTTTCAACTTCCTGAACACCCCCTGTGTTTTGCCACCCATCTACTTTTGCCCCAGGTTGGCTCTTCATGTAAATACCTGCCAATGTTCTACATACTCTTAAAAGCACAACTCAGGTGGCCTCTTGTTTGTGAAGAGTTCCTCAATTCCCAAAGCTGGTAATGTCATCATCACCAACTGTCTTTTCCTTTTAATTCTTTCTTGGCACTTATTACATCCTACTTACATCTAAGGAACTGAAATGTGAATTTTATCTTGTCACATTTTATTGAAAGTTAGAAGTGACAGAGAACTATTTCTGCACCGTCCTGTTTCTAATGTCCATCATCACCACTACCATGGCTGAACTGATCACAGTACTTAGGCTTAGTGCAATAAGTTTTCTATAAATATTAGTTGAATAAATGTATACTTGCTATCACTTATAAATGATGAATTTTTAAACAGTGTGGCAAAATTATACATACAAAATATTCACTTTTCTTCTAGGCTTAGTTATGTAAGGGAATATATTTGCTGAGTATTTGTGAGTAGGAGAAGCCATTGCTTGCAATCAAAATTTAGAATTTTAACTTAATTTTGAATTTTTTCTTCAAACCAAACTAGGTTTTGTTAGAGAAAATATTATCAATTATTCAACAAAAATTTTTGGAACTGGCTAATGAAAACTTTAACTCATTACACCTTCTGAAGGTAAACCCAGCAAAGAGAATAAAAAGTCTTTAAAAGATCATAGTCATTGAATCGGGGATGCTAATTTTAGTAACTCTACTAATGCAAAGTGAGTGATATATAGATCATTTTATCTATAAGGATCTTCACTGAATAACAAATATGCACAACCTAAAAATATTTTAAATCACTCATGCTTTATATTAACAGATATAATGAAAAATATGAAACATTAATTCATACTCTCAAAGAACAGAACAAAATTAATTTGTTACAAAAGTAACAAATAAAATCAACATAGAATACATATAATATTATTTCAATTTGCTTTAAAAAGAAAAATCAACAAAACAAACATAAAATGACATAGAACAAAATGATGGCAGAGGTTACTTTCCGAAAATAGGCTCATGGGTGCTTTTAATTTTATTTTACTTTTCTGTATTTTATCATTTTATACAATAAGACTATATTTCTAAATTCGGCATAAAATAAAAGCATTTTTATAGTTTCAAATCTTTTTTTGGAAGGAGAGTATATAAACAATCATTTATTCTTACCTGGGTATGCTTAAATGTACTTGAAAGAGTATATAGACACTTGACTTTATATAGCTTCTATTATACAGCTGCCATCAGATTTCTTCTTATACTACTTTCTCTCCTCTGTATATCAGATGGAATCACATATAACTAAAAATAAAATTAAAATTGTACTTAGTAGACTTAATCAATAATTACATTTGTTCATTTTAATTTAGAGATTATAGTACCTCTCAATTCTAATTATGCTTCTTGTGAAAGTTCAAGAAAATTACTGAATACTAGGAAAGCAATGATAATACATGTCACTTTCTTGAAAAAGTTGTTATGGATTTTTAGTATTGGCAAGTAGCAAGATTGTGAGATAATGTGTTAAATTTTTAACTAACCAAGAGCATACCCTGTTCCTGATGCTTAAGAAAGTGAAACAATAAAGCAAGCACTGATTTATTTTCATTTTCATTCCACTTTGATGGCAATGGAGAGGCATTTAGATAGCTTATCCTTCTACTCATTATCATGCCATAACTAAAACAAACATATCAATTGGTTAATAAACTTTAAAATTTTTATTCCAACAGACAAAACACAAAAGTCCTTCCAGCTAGACACAAAAGCACAAATTAGGTCTTCCCTTAATCTGGTCATTTCAAATGTACCTCTGACATAAATTCAAATAGAAACAGAAAAATTCACTGAATAGTATCTTCTCTCCTTGCCAAAACACCCAAAGGAGCTCTTTTTGTTTTATTCAAAATGGGAAACACATCTAACTCTTTTGTCTTTTGTCCTGTTTCCTACCATAAGTTTGATACAAGCACCTTGATACAAACATTGGTGATGCCTGATCCATATTTTTTGCTTTCTTAAATAATAGACAGATCTCCATGTCATTAATATTTTACCCCTGTCTCTGTGTTTGCATCTAAGTCATCTGAATATTCTGAAAGCTTATCTTTTCCCATCTTAGCCACAATCTTCTTTAGAAGCCCATTTATCTATTTGTTCACTCCATTCTTTTCCATTTTCTAACATAATTTTAGAACGAAAGAAAGAATTTCAGTTTATGTTGCCCCAGACGGAAACCCTGAGGTAATAGTTCAAGTGCAAGAAGTTCGTTTGGGAGATGATACCAGGAAACACTAGCAGGGGAGACAAGGAGTCAGAGACGTCCTATCAATACAGGGAACATTAGCTGCCCCATTAAAACTATTGACAAATGCATCTTAATCTGGCTGAGGAAAATGAGACATCCAATATAGAAGACACCCCTCAGATGTATCTGACCTAAACAATTAGATATTTATATACCAACTCTCATTAGTCATTAGCTGAGGGGTGCTCCCAGGGGCACTGATTCCCTGGCACTTTCAGCCTGCTTTGATGGGTGAAATGGTGTCTGGTGGCCAAATAATCCCTTAGGTAAAGAAATGCAAGGATTGGCATTGGAAATTCTGCCAATTTGAACTGCAACGCTAAAAGAGAAGGTTATAGGCAGATTATCAACAACATCTACGTCTACAACAAAAGGCAACAATTTTATATTTGAATTAAAATATTAGTACAGTATATTTTAAGAACATGTATAGGTATTTAATAAATTTAGTGAAAAATAATGTTTGCCTACTCAGTGATGCTATTATTTATTAAATCATATGGTATTCTCTTAGCATTTACTGGATCTTAGCATGTATGAATGATACAATTCATTTTATCTTTCTGCAAAATGTAAAGGTTGCATTATCATAGCTTTATTTCCAGCTTGAGAAATAGGTGAGTTCATCCTGGACAGGGAATTTTAAACACAACACTTTGCTATAAGCTAACTGTGGAACTATGTCATAATTTCCAGTATGATTCACCAGATCATATTTTCCTTGTTTGCTTGTCTCAGGTGAGAGGAGAGAAAAGGAGGAACAATATTAGTTCTTTTTTAGGACAATAGTATTAATGTTTTTTCTATTTATCTTGTGGCAAATATTGGTCTTATGAACAGAATTTAGAGAGAAATCATCCAAGATAAGTAACTGTTAACCAAACTATTCAATAAATCCCATTCCAAAATTTTATGAAAGTAAATATTTTCCTTAAAATGGTCAATTCAACTTGACATCCTATAGTCTATTTCTATCTCAGATTGACTGAAATCCAGTTTTACTGCAAGAAATACTTTTCAAACTAGAATATTTTATGCAATGTGACAGAATAAAGAAGAGCACAAAAATACCCACATCAAAAAACAAGAATGAACTTGTGCCTACTTCTGTCTTTCTTCTTGCAGAAAAATGACATATACTCCAATTTGGATTTATTATTCTATGTCTAATATGACTAGATTTTTCATAGGAAGAATATTTTGAATATTCTTTCAAAAACGAGAAGGGCTTATATGCTGCTCTTTTGAACATTTTTATTTTAAAATATAAAATCCTGATTTCCAATTCAAATGGTTCTTAAAATTTTAGTGTGAACATAACACAGTCAATTTGATACTATTTGCCATCATTTATCATGCACTCTCATGCAATTTGAAGATGTATATGAAATTAAATGACACCAACCATTTCTTTACTAAAACCTTAATGTTTCTCCAATAGTACTAGTTTATGAAGAACATTTATTAACACTGTAATATGACTAGATGTTTCAATTTTTTAATGCAACATTTATATCTTTAAATATTCCATGTACAATAAAACCAAGCTAAACAAACTAGCCAGGCCAAATTGTATTTCTACTTGTCATCATATGAAGTATAGACCACAATTTTCACAATCTTAAAATGTTTTCAAAATCACATTTCTCTTTTTTACTTAGGTCCAAGAATTTAACAATATTTCAATCTAATTTGCAAAATGTTGTTAAAAATGTTTTCCTAAATATTCATTTTTTTTATCTCCTGCAGGCTCCTTAATTCAAAACATACAAAATCAGACCTTTGGCTCTGATTTTTGTGTTTTCTTCTTTTCTTTTTTCCATTTATTTATTTGTTTTATGACTTCAATCAAATAAATAGTGCAATCCTCACTCTAATTGATCAAGCCAGAAACCCAGCATTATTAATCCCTCTTTTTTTCCTTACCACCTACATGTAGTCAAATTAGAATAAATTCAGTTCTACTTAATACAACAGACTCCATTTGGCTTTCTTCTCCCAGCCTGCATCCCCACCTATCCATCCTTAGCCAGTCATGATTTCTCCAGCAAGTAATCTGGCCATGTTACCAAATGGACAAATTCCAAACGCCTTAGCATGTCTTTAAGACATCTTCTCAAATGTCTTCACCCCAATGTACAAAGGGTACAAACAAGGTGAGTTGGGATGATTGTCCTAAGTGGTTGCGGAAAGCATCGTCTGTGTGTTCTAGTCTTCTCACTGAGGCAGTGGCACATACATAGTCATAACTATACTCCTGCACTCTAAGAAAAGTAAAATTGGAAAAGTAATTAAATTAATATATTCATTGAACACCTACTGAATGCCGAGTCCCCAATCATGTTAGTCACTAGGAAGAGGAAAATAAGTCCATATCCTGCTTCACACGTGTTAATGTATTAAGGACTTGTTAATGGCAAGGTCAGCTGCTGCAGAAACATAGGGAAGGTTCAGAAAAGTCTTCTTAAAAAAGATGAAACCTGTAAACCTTCAGATCACAGAAGCTGTTCAGGGAGGATGTTGGGGAAGGCCACATTTGGCAAAGAGAACATCACATGCAAAGGCAGGGGAAGGCCACATTTAGCAGAGGGAACATCAAATGCAAAGGCAAAGGAATAAGAAGGAACATGCCACCTTAGAGGAGAGGCAATTAGTTGGTATATGTGATTTGAAATTATAATGCTTTTAGGAGACCGTTTTGCATAGAACTTGAGTGATACGTTGGGGCCACATCAGGAAATCTAAATGCCATGCTATAAAATTTGGATTTTACTTTAAACGTGACAGAAGTATGATAGAAAAGGGAAATAGTGCAGTAAGATACGTGTTTTAGGAAGGTCATGTTGCTGATACGGCTCTGAAGAGACCTGGAAGTGAGGGGTCGAGATAAGCAACCCTTTTAGAAATTTGTGTGTATTTGTTAGATGGTTAAAACAAAATAGAAACAGATTCAGACATTCATATTTGTAAGATGTAAAACTAGAAAGGTCCTTAAAACTTTTGAATAGAACAAAGACAACTTTGCCCCTGGGTTTTTCTAGCCCCAGAAATATCAGGACCAAGAATTCACATCATCTGTTATTTTTCCATGTGAAATTAAAGTTCTTTACTCTCAGCTCTCAGTATGGTAATGAAAAAAAGTGATAGTAGATGAGACATGACAAACTCTTTCAGAATACACAAAAATTTTAAATTTACAAATTTAAAAACAAATTCAGTCAGTTCTTTCCTCCACATTTGGCATGAAAATTTAGCAGTGCTTTGAAGCTGTCACTGGCAGGAAATATTCCTAATTAGAAAAAGTAAGAGACCAATTATCAAGTCATTCACTCTTTTTGCTGAAATCAGCGGAAAATAGTCACTTTCCATGAAACTTTTGGTTATGATATTTTTCAGTCTAAATGGGTTATTGTAAAGTCTTTGTTCTTTTTTAAGATCAACTCTTGAAAACTTTGATCTCTCAAATACTAAGTGCCTTTTGTGGGACACACAGTACAGGCACCAAGATGGATCGAGAGTTGTGACAACTGGCCCCAGTTTAAAAATTCACCTGAGTTAATGAATGATATATTTCATCTAATATAATGCATGAACGAATCAATAATTGCAGAGTGAAACTATTACCAGGGGTAGAGGAACTTTTTCTAATGGAATGGTAATTTGAAAAAGAAAATATATCTGACTAGAGAAAGGGATGACAATCCAGCAATATTTCAAAGACGTGAAAATACATACACATATATTTAGAAATACAGAAAAGTTAGAAATATAGAAAATTATAAAAAGAAAATAAAAATTATCTATATTAAGATAAACTAAAACATAATATTTAGATATCTTCTAACCAGTCTTTCTCTAAAACTGAAGTTGTACTACACAATTTTGTTTCCTACCTCTTTTCACCCATAGTGCATGCATATTCCTATATCATTAAATAAGTCTTCAAACAAATAATTTAATGTTAGCATACCATGCTCCCACACCATATCACTATAACTTTTTGGAGTCATTCTTATATTCCATTAAGAGTTTTCCATTTTTATACTATCTATTCATAAAAAACACTATGATGATTAGACTTGAAGGAGAGTAACATGGTGACTAAAAATGTATGACTGTTGTTAGCCTGGCAAGTATTCTAAACCTGATTCACCTCCAGCAGGCTATGCCTCTGTTTCCTCATCCGTATCATCTAACATAGTGTTGCTTTAGGAAACAAATCATTTCAAAGTTTGTAAAACACTTAAACACTTAAAGTTTGAAGGGTGTATTGTAAGTATATAATATATTTTAACTATTACATTAATATAAATCATAATTTAAATTTCTGATTATGGAGACAAAAGGTAATGGAAATTATTGGATCAAAATCTATATATAATTAAAACAATTTTCCTGTAAAATTGGGTGAATTATGCTCCCAGAGCAATGAAAAACTACACAAATTTCATCCCAAACTCCCCAGTGCTATGTATATCAGGGTTTTTTAAATTGATATTAATTCAATTGAAAAATTAAGTGATAACATAAAAAACTGGTTCATAATGTGGTTTTTCATTTGCATTTGTTTCTTTTGTGTACTATTAGCCTTTTGCCCATTTTTCCTATTAAGTTTTTTGTGGTTTTCTCAATTTTTTATTGTACTTTTTATATAATGAAGTATATGGAGTGAGAGAAAAGAATTTTTTGTTTGCTCCCTTGCTTTTTTTTGCTTTCGTTCTCTCCCGTAGTAGTAAGACAACTTTTCCTGGAATAGGTATCTAATGGAAAATAAATAAATAGTAAACAACTTGTAATGATTTTTATAAAAATTATATTAATATGTGTTTATTCTAGAGCATTTAAAAAATGTTCCCAAGATGCATGCTTTCTTTTCTAAGTGTTCAGAGACAGTGAAAGAGCAAGAGAAGAAAGAACAAGAGAGTCAGAGAGTAAGAAAGAGCAAAAAAATCCAGAGACAGACAAGAGTGAAAGCTAAGGGAAAAGGAGAATCCATCTCAATTAGTAATCAAAAGTTCTGGGATTTATTCTTGTCTCGGCCAAAAGGTGAAGGTGACAAGCACATCCCTAACCAATCAGAGAATCACTGACTAGCTTAAGACAATCAGGGTGCATTCCAAAACATGTAAATATGCTCAATTCTCCTAAATCACGGGACTTCCACACACCATGAAAAGTGAGTTCCACGGAGAAAAATCTGGTCTATTACAGTGTTAGGTACATTAACAAATAAACACTAACTACACATCATGTGAACTGAGAAAGAAATGAGATAACCCACACACAGCATTAATCAAAGTGCTTGACACACACAAAAATTAACAACTCATAATAATTATTATTTTTTGTTGGTTTGTTTAAAATTTCTATACCTTCACATTACTAATTACACTGTAGTACATATCTTTGTACATAAAAGTTTGTCGTGACCATCTCTAATTATTCCTTTATTGTGGCTTCCTAAAGGTGAACTTTCTGTCAAAAAGTATTTGATCTTTTAAGTATTTTAATGCATATCACCAAGTCATTTTCTAGAAAAATACATCAACATAGACTTAGACTAACAGTGTATGACAATGCCACATTTAAACCACCCTTGCCAGGAATGATCTTTCTAATCTTTTGACAATTTATTTAATTGTCAAAACTTTTTCTCTTTTTCTAAAATGTGTGCTTCCTTAACTGCCAGTAAAGTATTAGTATAGTTTCATGCATTTACTTTATTAAATGCTTATTTTATAATTTTTATTACCCTTGTGGTGTGCTTTTCATTTTTATGATATTTTAATGAGGTTTTCTGAGGTTTCAATAAAAACATTACAGCTTATGGCCTTTGAACTTTTTGTTCCCTCTGACTTGGTTGAGCTTCTCACAGATAATTACATTTATTCACTCAGTTCCTTCATTAGATCAAGAAAGTCTGGTTTTTACTTTGGAGTTTCCTTTAACGTCATTGTTATACACTTTGCCCACAAAATAATGTAAATGCTAATCCTCACATTAAGACCTTAGCTATGAATTGGTACAAAGGCATTAAAGCAATGAAGTCATTATCATAGGTGTTAAAAAAGTTTATTTGATGGTTAAAATGTTGTCTAGTATGTTTTATAGATTTAATTTATTTAATTTTTTGTAATTAATCCTCTTTTTATTTAGTTTATCATCTAACACTAGGATTACAGTTGACCCTTGAACAACAATGGGTATGAATGGGTTCACTCATAGGTAGATTTTTTTCAATAAATACAGTTGGCCCACAGGTTTCACATCCTCAACTAAACATAATCAAAAATGTAGTATTTGTGAGATGTGAAACCTATGGATACTGAGGGCCAACTCTTCATATATGTGAGTTCTACCGGGTCAACTACGGGACTCGAGTATGTGCATATTTTGGCATTCACGGGCAGTCCTGGACGCCATCCCAGCAGATACCAAGTGTATTTGTAAAACACTGCAAATATGGATTTCAGCACCAAGAGCTTTAGAAACAGAATTTTTCCAAATATTTCCCATATTTTAAGCCCATTCCTTCCTTCATATTAGCGGATGAAGATTATGAGTTATTATTCTTTAATGTAGCATTTTAATATATTAAGAAAATATGTAGGTAAATAAAAACTTATTTATACAACCTCTCTGCTAAAAGCCACTCTTAATTTTTATATTACTATCAAAAGCTGTAAAACTAAGTAAATAAATTTCAGTATTAATGGAAATAGAGCACCTCTTCAATAATGGCTCTAATCAAGCATTTTTGTAAATAGTCACACAATAGAGGCTATTTGAATGAAGGAAATCAAGAAACTGTGGTTAATTCCTTAATGGAAAGTTGGGCCAGAAAGCATTCATATACTTGGATTACATAAAAAGTCATTAGTTTAATTTTTCCAGTCGTGTGGAGTTTAATTCAATTCATGTTAATATCCATAAAGTGCATAACGTATTTAAAGATAAATTTCAGTAAGCTTTTATTCAGTTTTCCAATTTTCCACCGCTGGGGGAGGCAGGGGCTAGGAGCTTTACAAATCCTTGTTTCTTTTCTAAATTAATTATAATATCACCATAATTGGATATAATTTAACTTAAATTATACAAACACTGTGCAATAAAATCTGGAATACCTTCCATATCAATATAATTAAGCACAAAAAGAGTATTAAAATGCATCTACTGTTAACCATATATGATAATTGTTTTACAGAAGAGGACACAGTCTCAGCTTATGATACAAACATCACTAGTATTTTATGTGATGATTGGTTATATTTGAAAGTCTTTCTTCAGCAATCAAGCATTTTCAGTATCAATGTTTTGCAATCATTGTTTATGTTACTCTAATACCAAATGTTAGCATTAATATATCATTTTAAACACCTGCTATTTTGTTTAGTGGTATTATCACATAATGGTGTGCATTTCACTCCTCATTTAATTTAGTATATATAATACATGCGTTCCTGCCACCACCCAACTCCACTTGTCCTACCTGCCTCCTCCCCAAAAAAGAACATTCTGGTAATAGCACCCTGGGTTTCCTTTGCAGACTTACACTTGTTTTTTCCTTCCTGGTAGTTATGTTTGGCTAAGGGTGACACTAGTGCTAATTCCCAGACTGGACAATTAAAGCACCATAATCCCAATGATAATTATTCATTTATAAATATAAATGTGGACTAAATTAAAACAAAGAAAATAAAATAAGCACCTTTTTCTAAAACTAGAATGAAGCAATCTCTTTCCACTTGAGTTAATTAACTGAAAGACTGAAGCCTGGTGACTATTTTGACCTCAGTTTTCTTGCTTTAAAATGTATCCAACTCAATGGAAAACAGGGCAATGAGAGAGAAATAAATATATAAATGCTGGGATTCAACCATGCCTGAAGCACCACTCTAGAACCTTTGATTACAATAACCAACATATACTGTTTTGCTTAACTGAGTTTTAATTAGTTTTCTGTCCAGTATCAAATAATTACTTTCAAATATATATTTTTTACTAATGTATAATATACATTTCATTGAATTTTATGTCTTCCCCAAAATTGAGCTAACATTATAAAATAATAATGAGCCAAAATGACTGATATGTTGAAGAAACTGAAGGTTTCCTACAAAATTGTTATTCAGCTACTCTTTTGGTGTTTGGAAAACATTTGTTGTTGTCAGAAGCTGGAAAAGGACATGAATTTCAGATAAGAAGTCATTAGATTTTTCAGAATTAGAAGGAGAGAATTTATATACTTTAAATTTTGTATGTTTGCTTAAGAAATGATGTAACATAGTTTTTCATCAAATTTAGGTTGGGATATTATATTAATCACATCATCACTTCTGTTGAAGATAGAAGAGGAGATCACTTTTTAAAACCATAAACAGATCTAGGAAAGGTATCAACAAGTTCATAAATTTCATATGTGTTAGGTGATGTGGAATATTTCCTAATTTAAAAATTACACAAAGATGAATGATAGCTCTTCATTCCTGATGAATTAATGTAATATTATGCACTGTAGGCAAATATAGAACTCCCTGGCAGCTGAATAGAATTATTTTAACCTGATTCTGCTCTGGTAAAGTATTTTCTTATTTCTTTGAAGCTTTTCACAACAACAATAGTTAAGTAAATCCTTTTTGTCTTATTAACTGGTCACAGAAATTCTAGAATAATTATCTGCTTTGACAACTGAATTTTTATAGCTTTTTACCTCCTAAGGATTTAATATCTACTATGTGATATCTGAATGGTCTATCAAAAAAATAAACACTTGAACTATCAGTGTTTATAGAACAGGAAAAGTAAGCCCATCTTTATCTTGTAAGAAATTTAAGGATATGTCAGATATGTGGGTCTGCAATTTCACAAGTGAAGACTAGATGTTGGTATACATCACAGCATCGCAAAATATCATGAAGTACCAAAAAGTTCCCGCCAAATACCAACTATTAAATAAATTAAAGTTTAGTTTGTTGAAGCTCATTTTTCTTCATTGTTTTCTTATAAAAAATGATGACCATTTTCCTTTTCTCTTAAATAGGTTCAAATATATTATACTATCTCAATAAGCATCACTCCTGAAAAGTACCTGATCCCTCTCCAGAATTTTCTTTTTCATTTTCTCCTCTGTTAGAACATAGTCCCACTTCAAGAAGAATTCAGTAAACTGTCACCACTGAAGAAAGAGGCCATGCATTATAAACACCTTTTAATCATTCCATTCCCCAGCCCATAAGATATAGACAACGCTATAAAATGAATACATAAAACACTTATAATAAACAAGAATTACATTTACCCAAGCTTTGAACACCTTTCTCTTCAACCTTCTCTGTTACACACTTTACTCATTGGAAGGGAATTTTTTCTATCTTAACAAAACTTTGAAAATATCTCTAACTTCTTCAGTTATTCATGACACATGAAGACAGGTTCCTGTGAGCAAACAAGACTGCAATCATCTCATTTGAGCTTAGTCTCCCAAGACACAATGATATAGTTGAGCATGGATATAGCAAAGCCTCGTCTTTGTTCACAGATTTATTAGAAGAATAAAAGGTGGTGGAAATATCAACATAAAAAGGTCAAGTCTAATTTCATTTGACAATTAAATATGGTGCATGGAGGTTAGGTCAAAATAACCTATGGAGCACTTACAACATAATGCTAATAATACCTATTCTCCCTCTGTCCTGGGGGTATTTTCAAAAGTGCTCATGTGTGAAAACACTTTCGAAAGTGTAAGCATTATACAAATGTCAGATCATGTTACCTGCCACAAAAGATGCATTCCAGAAGTTATGGCCTGTACTGAAAAGGTAAAATTTACAACCAAATTTCCCTTTTCCAACAAGTGATGTTAGAGTCTGTATTTGCACGTAAACTTTTGCAAAGACATTTCAACACCGAGCCATAGAAAATAGATCATATAACACCAGCTATGTCTAATTTCCAAACCATGAGTAGTTAAAAGCAGTAAATGATCAAACAGGAGTCTTCCTAATGCTCTGAATCCATTATTAGGGGAAAGTACCAGTATTAGCCATAGGAGGTCAAACCTCTGCAGAACTCATGGCTAGATAAAACTGGGAAAACCAGTCTTCCTCTCTTTGCTTTGCATGAAATCACTGAAAATCAAATCAGTACAGTACATTCTCTGAGACAATGAAGACTTCACTCAATACAGCTAACAAAGATAATACTGCCAGGAGCACATCCTTCTCTATGTTTTGCTGGAACGATTTACAGCCAAAAAGAAGAAGAGAAGACGAGGAAGAAGAAGAGGAAGAGGAGGAGGAGGAGGAGGAGGAGGAGGAGGAGGAGAAGAAATAAAAGTCTTCCAATCTCACAGTCTGTGGCACGGGGCATTAATGACCTAGCTACCACTTTGGTAGATCTACCTCTGTCTCTGAAATAGGACCTAAAGCTAGCTCAGCAGTTTATAGTAATCAGACTAGGATATTGTCAAGTTTGCTCTTTCCTCATCTCCTCCCCAGTTTTATTCATCCAATAAACATTTATTTAACACCTAGTCAATGTTGTGCTTTGTATTGTGGAATGGGGATAGATATGAAGAAATTTAGTTTCTCATCGATAGAGGAGACAATTATAATAACTTGCTATTATAAATGCTATAATGTCAGCCCATTAACAGCTTGCATCTAGCTTAATTCTTAATTTCTAAGTAGTAATCTATACAAATTAGATCAGCCCTGATAATGATACACTTGCAGGGGTCCTTTTAATTTTTCAAAATGCTTTAACTGATATAATGACATTTTATTTTCAAAACAACCCTGTCCTATATGTAATGTTCTGTTTTCCTTCTTTTACCAAAGAGAAAATCATTAGTAGCATCACAGCCAAGATCACAACTCAAGAATTCTGACTCTTTTTATTTTCTTCTTAAAACTGGGAGATAATACATCTAGTTTGCATGCTAAAATCCTGTGTGCTATTTATCATTTGATTTCACTTATTTTGGTGAACGGTATATTTTCCTTGATAGTCCTGGTAAGGAAAAACTCTCACCCATTGTATTTAAAGTGTGAATTTATGAGGAAACTATTCTAAGCCATGAATTGTTTATTGCCAAATGAAATAATAATGTTTATTTTTTCTATTAATACCTGCCAAGAAAACCTACTACAGAAGAAAACAGACACAGTGTGAAGTTTGAAAGAATATATCAGACGTTTGTACAAATGAATGAAAATTGCTGCCTAATCAAGGAAACCATAGTATTCAAACTACTTACATCTTGCCAGCTAAATTTTAAGTACAGCAATCACAGACTTACTGTATGTCTGAATTAGATAAAAATTACATCACTTTCTTTGTGCCTGGGACATAGTAAATGCTCAATAGATGTTTGGGAAGGATTTGGGTGAAGAATGGAAACAGTACTAAAGAAAAGAGAAAAATCTTATCAATAGGTCTCCAAATTCCACCCTGCCAAAAACCAAACAATCACACACACACACATACACACAATTAGTTAAACAGAAATAGCACACACATTTGAAACCATATACATTTAAAGACAACCTCCTTTCACATTTTAAAAACTTTAACTGTGCTTTTTGCCAATGTTACGTGTTTAATCTCTGAGTGCCTGCCCAAGGACTTTGCAGAAAAGCAATTTATTCAAGATAAAGACAATATTCTGAGATGTAATCTTTATTACTTTTTAAAACTGAAATAGTCTTACATACTTACAGATGTCAACATTATCAAGTAAATTTGACTCCCTGTACAAGTTGTTTACGTATTTCTAAGTCCCATCTGTGCACTGAAATAACCCATAAAGTAGCAAATGGCAATTAATTTGGAAGGAAAATGTGTGAATTAAATTAGGGGACAATAAGTAAAATATGCCATGAGATTCAAAGAAAACCTCAAAAGCTAAGTGAGGAGTAGTTATTTCTCATTAATTGATGGCTTCACTCAAAGCAAAAAACATGTGGAAGGTCAACTATGAGCAGGTCCCTGGGCTAGGTACTGCAAGGCCTCCAACCACTGAACTCCTGTGACAAAGTAATTCCTCACTATACTCACCCTGGCCGACTGTGTGCTCTCAGAATGCCTGCCATGCCTATAAATTTCATCTTTGAGTGTTTTGTCCTCATCCCCCTGCTGGAAGAATACCCCTACCTTAAAGCACTCAGCATCACCTTTCCCTTCTGAAGAGACTAGAGTAGGCAGCTGAGCTAAGACTAGATCATTTAAGGGGCTTATGTGGGGACCTGGTGCAAAAGCTCCATCTAAACAAAGCAACAGTGAATTACCCGAACCAAGAATGTGCTCTGTATTCTGAACTATATGGGAAAAGAATCAGTCTGTTTGTAGCTGGAGCAGAAAACAAAAGATGTACAGGAAGAAAGTGTTTTATAGATGTTATGAGGCAGTAGAAGTCATGAAGAATAAACACTACGAGTGATCAGAAACTGAGTCTGAAGAAGATAAAGAAACGCATTATCCAGAATACAGACAGTGTTGGCATCAAGAAAAGCAAGACAGAGGGAGCCGCATCATTCCAATGGCAGAGAATCAACTCGGTCACTAGGGGGCAGAGACGGAATCTGCTCAGAAGGGCCACACTGCTTACTTCCCGTTTCTGAATCTCAGTCCATTTTCCCTGGGTTCCCTGAAAGACTGGGCATGTGGCTGGGATTCTAGCTTTCTTCATTCCTAAACTCAGCCTTACTCAGGAAACCTGAGTGAGTCTTGTTCCTTGTAATCAAAAGAACCTGACGTCATCTCTTCTTTCTGGTCTCCTTAATATCCACCCATGGAATTAGTCTCAAAATGATAAATGAACAAAAACTTGATCATATATAACACTGTAAAAATATTTTTTACTCTAATTAATATACTGTCAAAGAATTATATTAATCCAATGAAAAGGAAAAAAAAGGTCATACAATTTGTTATGTATCTCAATTCACTGAAAAAGAATGTAGTCTGCAAAAAAGGAAATATGCTTTTCATTTGTAGATAACTATTCTTCTATAACTAATTCAAAAGCAAAAACAACAAACAAATCTGCGCAATGATTTTTTGCTTTCTTCCAAAAACAATAAAGCAAATACAATTGGCTTCTGTATCTTTTTGTTATTGCATTTAAAATATATTGTGTTTTTTTTAACTATGGGCTAAATTAAATGTGTTCATAGACTGTATCACTGTAGCAGAAAAAATACATTCCTTCTCAATCTTACAGATCTCTCAACACCAAGAAATCCAGACCTTTCCCCAGTTATTAGTCACACATGAGATTTTCTTTTCTTATATCATAAGATATTAGGTACAGAATTTTTATTATTCTTACAAAATCATACCCTATAGCTGGGAGGAAGGAAAGTGAAGAAAACGGGAAAGAGAAGGTTGAAAGGGAGAATAGGAAGGAATATGGAGTAAAAAGGACATAAAGGAGACAGAAAAGAAAGACATGCAAAGGGAGAAGGAAAAAGGAGGTAGACTAATAGCTACAAGTTGCCCACAGAGCATCACCATGCCCTTATTTCCCAGGCTTCATGATGGGATGCCCCACCCACCTACCCTACAGACAAAACACTTCAGGGAAGACAGCACCTAGGCTTTTCCATTCCTCATTCAAGAATGTTGATCACTCTTCTTACTGGCTGAAGAACAGTGCTAATTGCTGGGCCTGCCTGAGTCATAGCCTCTTCCCTCCCTGAAGCTACCCATTCTGTTAAGAAGGAGCAGACACCCACATTCCTATCTAGAACTGTTGTTATCATATGACACCTGTTTCTGAGTTCCTAGGGCCATCTTGTATTTTTGTCACATGCTCCTTCCAGAAAAATAAACTTGACAAATAAATCCCACTCACTGGCATGGACAGACCTAGACTTCAAAAAGAACACCTGTTATATCCCCGGGTGTCTACATATTAAATACCATCTGATTCTCCATTTTGTGCCATGCCCACAGGCTAAAGCTCCCTATAGCTTCATCCTGGACTCCTGGAGCTAATCTATTTCCTTCAAAGTGCCCAGACGTAATCTCAGGTAACCTTGTACACCATGATTCTTCTATCCACCCACCTGAACTCGACTGTCTGCCCTGAAGCTGAGACAACATCTCCAGCACCTGGCCTGCTCCTCAATTCTTCTTGGCCAGTCCACATAGACACAGACAAATGCTAAGATATGAGAAAAACCGGAAACAGTGCAACATTATTCCATTAACTAAATGCATTCATTTAACCAATAATTATTGAGTGGAAGGCATAGGACTGTACAATAGTGATACAACAATGAACAAGACAGATTGTGTGCCTTTGACGAATTTGTGTTCTATTTATTTCCATATATGAACTAAAATTTAACTATATATAAAGGTAAAAACGTTGTTAATACAACAAATAAAAATATATGAGCTTGTGTATAACTATTACCTAATATAGAGAAAGTGTCTGGAATGTTATGCCAAAATATAAACTAAGGAGAATTCTCCACATTTTCTTGGGTGGAAGGAACAAGGGATTTAAGAAACAGGAAGTTATCCTACAAAGTAGATGAAGCTAAAATACAAAGAAAAGCCCATGTAACTCAGACAGAGACATTCAAATGGATCGAAAAGAGAGAGAAAGAAAACGGTTTGTTCAGAGGCAATAGATAGATACTTGGGCAGTTAACACAAAAATACGTACAAGTAACACTCAGATATGTAACATGAAGTTTATACCCTTGAAATTGCACATAACATCAAAAATTTGATAAAACTTAATCTGTCTAGGAAAAGTATTTCTGCCTTTCTCATCCAGTGATTTTGTTGTGAGTTTGTTGTGTAAACCATTTGTTTTTTTGTTTTTGTGGGTTGTTTTTGTTTTTGTTTGTTCTTGTTTCTTTTTAAATCCCAGCATTGTTTAGTGTAAAATTTCTAATTCAAGCTTCTTTCTCTCCTTTCCAAGCCCTCCTCTTGCCCCTCCTTCTCCTATGCCTTCTTTTCCTGCTTAGTCTGCTCTGGCTATTGAGGGTGTCACAGAAAGTCAGCTAATCAGACAGATGTCCCTCAGTTGAGCAGGATAGTAGGGTAGTTGGTGGTCTTGATCATTTCTTTCCCTGTTGGTCTTTGTTGCTCCCATCATTACTTGATCTGGCCTTGACATTGGTACAACACTCACTTGCCAATGTTCTGATTACTTGCTCTCTCCTTGTTCTCTCTGGTTCTGCCCAGATGACATCCCTTTAGCTCTTTTCTGTAGCATATTTGTGGTCTTCAAGTGTCCATATAACACCCCCTTCAGGGTTTACCTGACCTCTAGCATGCAGTCTCTACCCATCCCATAACATAGAAAGCAAATTCCTGGAGGGGCCAACCAGACCCCACTGCTTCCTTCTCAAACCTAGTCTCTGCTGTAGCTCGTTCCAAGACCTGGTGAGAACCATGAGAAACTTAAGTATCCTTACCATGTTTTCCTGGAAACCACACCCTCTCTCGACTCATTATTTCTAAAGTCTAGTGACCCTGGGACAATTTTGTAGATATTCCTGCCCAGAAAACTTGCAACAAGACCTAAACCAATGTTCATTCAACAACTATCAGGTTTCTTTTAGCAAATACTGGCAGCCTCCAAGAATTTTATGCCTCCTCATGTTCATGTTTATACCTGACTACCAGGTATATTTTACAATAAAACAAGGCACGAACAAAATTCTTCCACATAAGCAAGTATTTCAAAGCCAGCAGGCACAAAAAACAGTCATACATCTTATTCCATTAAGCTCCATTAAGTCCCTGATCTATCCTTTTATTCACTACAAAGCCCCTTGGATGCAGGTCATCACCAAGGTAAATAAAACAATATTCCCTAAGAAATTAAGCTTCCTAACGGATCTGGGGAAAGGTCCTAGGACAGATCTTCCATTAAGTAAATGGAGGGGGGTTATATAGGACCATGCGGAGTTCCAGACCAGCACCCCACTGCAAAGGCAGAGGTTCCTGAACTTCTAGCCAGTTACATATCATGAACACCATTTGTTTCACCAGTGAACAAATATCTCTAATACATTTTATGCTAATTAACCCACTGGTGCAAATGTAAACAACAGTATTTGAAACCTTGCCCCAGCTTCCTCTGGAACATGGATCACTGACTGAAATCCTTCAAATATTATCCAAATACTCCAGTGGTGGATATGAAAATTAATGGACATAAATAAATAAATAAATATATATATATATATATATATATATATATATATATCCTACATGGTCTACACTGTAGCATATCAACATAAAGTATGGATAATATTCAGAATTCTAATCTTTCCTCCATGGAGAAAACCACAAATTTTATGGGACATATTCCCAGCATCTCCCTCCCCAGAGAAAGGAAAAAGCAGAAGGTGAAAGGAGAAAGTGACAATGCTACATAGCTGCTCTCCTTCAATGTTACAGTTTACCTTACAGCTTCCCCTTATTCCTCCCTGGAGATAGAAAATTAGCTGGGCTTCATTAGAGCACAGATGTGAATAACGAGGACCTAGTGCCATGAACCCGGTACTCTGAACATGCTGCTTGAAATTTAAAATCTTCACTTTTCACTGTGACTTCTCTCCACAGATATCCCAGCACCAGTAAGTAACCCACATAACCTTGAGGATCAACATGTGGTTTCAGTGGGCACTCCCCCACCATGTAAAAGAAATGCAAACCCCCACATGGAAAGCCAACAGG
>RJWJ010026242.1:0-23178 GCA_004363605.1 Indri indri
CATATTAATAACAAGTTCTGTTGAGAAATAAAAGAGAATTTTATCCCTGAGTACATAATCATCCCCAAGAAATAGAAAATTCATACAGCAATAAGGAAAATAACAGGAAGAAAATATGTAAACACGGGGAAAACAAAGAACTGAAAATAGGTGTTGAGCTAGGACAATACTATTAAAGGTGAATTGGTGAATTTATTTCCTTTTTCTTTTGTAAAATTTCTTTACTAAGGTCTTCTTAATAATATTAATAATAATATCACTATTAATATTATTGCTAATAATATTGTTTTCTCAATAAATTTAAACATAGGCTGCCTTGAATTCTATTTTTTTTTTCCTTTCCAACATCTGGGGTGAAGGTAATAGGTCCTGCAAGTGTTACCATCACAACGTCACAGCCACCCAGGTCCTGCACACCAGGCTGCTCTCTGGGCCACCACCACTGCTCAGGATATTCCCCCCTCAAAACTGCAACACCCACTTATCAAAAAGACGAGCTCCCGGATGTGCTTTTCTGACCCGAGTGGCTCTGTAACTGGAGAGATGGGACTTGCAGGTCTCACCAATGAAGCCTCTGTCTGCACCGTCTGAGATCACAGGAAGGTGGTATGACAGAAAGACAGTGGGCCCAGAAAGGTGTGCAAGGACAGGGCACGCAACGCTTCACCCTGCTTATGTTCCTGTCAAAAGGCTGGGCTTCTGAAAAGGAACCAGAAAAGGTGCCACAGACAACCGCGGTGGTCAAGCTTTAGACCACCCGTGAAAGTCACACTCATTGCCTAAAAGAAATCAGGTGGATCCTAACAAGAAAACAGGCAGAGGCCTAATGGAAATCAGGAAACAAGCCCAAGGTGAGTTTTAGATTTATCCTCTTATGTTTCGCAGCCTACCATAGCCAAGGGAAAATTAAATTTCTGTACCTGAGAAACAGGACCAGAAATAAGCAGAGCCAAACAATTTGTTATTTAGACAACTGAGTAGTATTCCCACCTAATTTTCTTGGAAGAATCACAATTTGAAGGGCTGTCACTTGATGGGAATGAGTATTTTTGTAAAAAAAAAAAAAAAAAAAAAAAAAAGAAGAAGAAAAGAAACTACATTTAGTAAAACTTATTGAATAAAATCTGTTTCAACTCAGCCTCCCATTAGCTGTGTGACTTTAGGGAGGTCCATTAAACTCTCTGTGTCTATTTACTCATCTTAAAAACTGGGGTAATAATAGTAGCTCTATATCTAATAAGAGTTTTTTATATGCATTAACTATTATTACATGTAGGCAGAAGAATTCTGGGTGCCACAGGAAAGTATGACACATCACTTCTGCTGACGCTTTCTGCTCAGCCTCATTCCAGGATGATCCACCACTCCCCTCCCAGCCTGGGGCCCAGGCACTCTTCCCTTGAAATCACTTGGAGGACACAAGTATAAAGTAACAGCTTGACCATATACACTGCCTGTTTCCCTTCTTAAGCTGACAGCCAGGACAGACAGACTAATACGTGTGTTCCAAGAGCCAGAGAAGCCTCAAGGGCTGGCCTGTCCCAGTAACTGGACTGAACAAGCTCCTGGACCAGTTTGATCCAAAGAGACAAGTAGCTATTTCCTTACCAGCAGCAGGGCTGAGAAGGCCACAGTGAGAAAGCCATCACCTTGAGTATCATAAACCTTAAGGAGACAGGCGGTCTAATGGCACAAGGCCTCAAAGAGCATTACATTAACCCAGTGTCTTCTAGCAGCAGGAAGGAAGAGGAAGAAGAAAGAGGGTAGCTATGGTAAGGGAGGGTATGAATGTGAAAGATGACGCTAACCAGGAAAATTTAATTTGTTAAAAAAAAACGACTACAGAATGGCAGACAATGCACAAATTGTCTACATGCACTTACTGAATACATAATAAATGTATGTATGAATATATATAACTATATGCTTGCACCATGATAAAAATTAATTCCAGGTTCTAGAAAGCATCATTTTGTTCATCTCCCTGCTAGCAAGAACCCTGGAGCACAGAGGTAAATTTCACACTTCCTCTCAGCACTCCTTTAAGGCAGAAGCAGACCATGTAGCTTAAGCTGCCCAGGTGAGCAAATGTCACAGAATGCCTATTCAGCGGGTGGTAAATTTCAGCCATCCCAGGGAAATGCCAAGTGGTCTCAGGTCACAAGTTTGGCAAATAGCAATTTGGGGGTGTGAGATGGGGGAGGGGTGAGTAGGCTCCAGTGGAGAGGAGGAAAGGAACAAAAGAGAGTGAAAAAAGAGAAGGCAGAAAGGAAATGAAAGGGGTTACAAGGTGAAGGAAAGGCAAGAAGGCCACATATGCAAGGACTCAAACAAAAACATTTCTCAGGCTAAGCGAAAAACTAGAACTCTTTGATTCAAAGAAAGCATGCTTCTGCATGCATCACCCAGGGGGGCAATGAACTTTGGTTTGGAATGACCTTTACAGCCACACCCCTGGCTCTAAGGAACACAGTCCCGTCATGGACACGGGGGCTTAGGGAGTATGGCAGCTGCCCGCGTTTCAGTGACTGTGACCATGATTTAGATCCCTTACTGGGCTAGAAGCTCCTTGAGGGTAAGGGCCACAACTCACACGCATTTGTATTCCTCAGTCCCTTTCGTAACACTTCGTACATAAAAGTTTCATAAATATTTGCTAAAGCAATGAACAGACCAAAACAGACTACAGATTCTTCAGTCTCATCACACCCTCCAGGCGGTCTAAAAGAAAAATGCTTAACTGGTGTTTCTAAAATGAAAAAATAAACCCAACCAGGACAGGGATTCATTTTTAACTTTTTCACTATTCAACCTGTGGAGGATAATAAGAGTTTTCCCAAACATCTCCCAAACAGATGATGTTCAAAAATATTTGGTGAGACTTCCTTAAAAACAATTAAGCTTCCATAACCTCCACTTATGAAGGGCAACATTCAGGAGGTGACATTATAGGTGAGGAGAAGATATATTCCTTGGGATCTTGACAAGACAACCAATCTTTGCATACTCATGCCCAGATGGAAGCCACTAAGGAGTTGTTTCTCTCCTTAGCACCGGTATAAACCCGCTAGGAAGTCACCAAAACACCCCAGCCTAGAAAGAGAGGAGTCAGGAGAGTAATGAGTAGGAGAGTGGGGTGTCCAAATCAGGAGCAGAGGGAAGCAATTATTTCCACTTTTTATTATCACCATTGCCGGTACGATTACTGCAGCTCTTATATTTTAGCTACAACATCTGTAACAGTCAGCAGTAACATGTGAACTCTCAACCTACACAGTAACCCTTTCTCCTCTCCCCCAGAGTTACTAAGGATGAGAAACTCATCCTGTGAAACTAGTAATGGGCCCGATTGGCAAGCTGGTGGATCAGAGACTGGGCTGGTGGGAATTTATAGAGGGAATTAATACACAGATTTTCAAAGTAATGAGAGAATTCAACCTTCCTGACTTCTAGCTCTCCCTCATTCAAGCAAAAGAAAGTTTCTGGAGGGTCTACTGTGGGAACTGGTGGTTGTCCTGCAAGGCTGTAACAGAGCAATAACAGGACAGCACAAGAATCCATTTAAGAATAATAATCACACATCAAGAACATCTTTCCTAGTGTAACTTTCTAAGAAGAAAAATAAAGTAATATGGCTTAGGCATGTGCATGATGACAGACCCTTCCTGCCCCGGCTCCAGCAGGCTAGGTGGGGGAGGGGAAGCAACTATGCGGGCAGGGTAGGACAGGGGCGAACTACTAGAATCAATTCTCTATTTTCTGAAGAACGCAAAAATAAGGCAGCTTGAGGATGCTTTATACATTCCTGTGAGACAAAACAAGTCGCCATCTAAGCAACTAGGTATGTTTGAAGGCCCCAGACCTTCTTCAAGTGTTAAAGAAATCAGACCAAGCTTAACGAAAACAAATGTCAGTGCTGTTTAAAGTACATCAAGGTTCTTTGGGTTAAAAATCTCCCCAGGGGAAGATGACGTGCTCCCTTGGAAGGGCTGCGAGATAGAGAAGACGGGAATGTTTCTGCAGTAATTCCGGATTATATTATTTAATTCATTTCATTACCATAAAGCAACAACTGGAATATTTATTGAACAGAGCTGAAACGACACAGGGCCAACTAAGAAAGAGCTGGAAATTAACATGCGTGCGTGTGAACACACACACACACGCACACACACGCACACTCGCCCACGTGCTCACACGCGGCCTTCTGAATTTCACTTCTGCATGCAAAACCACCACCACCGATGTCTGCACAGCACGGGCACTGCGCATACCGAAATCGCGGCTCCAGCGGGGCCCCTGGGCCCGGCTCCCCGGGGGGCAGACCGCGCGCACCGTGCCCCAGAGGCTCTGATGGTGACAGTGCCAGCCCACACCGAGAGGGGTTTAATAAAGGAAGTATGGCTCCCGGGAGGGTGTTTTCTCCCTGGGGGCGGCGGCCCTCTCCTCACTACCCTTTGAGAAAAAAAAAGTGCGGTCAGCGGAGACGGAGGAGGTGGGGGGACAGGGAAGCGGCCGGGCCGCGGCCAGGGGCGAGCGCCCGCGGCGGACCACGGCATCTCAGGCGAGGCAAAGGGAAATGATGAAAACACAAGCGAGCCCCACGCCGAGGACACTTGACTTCGCGGCCGGCGACGCGTGGCCTGCGCGGCTGGTGGAGGCCGGGCCGCGCCTTGCGGAGCGGGCGCGGGGTGCGCAGCGCGGACGAGGCCCGGGTGCCACGCGGTGCCGGGCGGCGCGGAGGGGGCTGCCCAGGGCGGCCGGGCGCTCCCCAGCGTGCCCTCTGCCGCGCATCAGCCCTCCGGTGAAGTCAACAGATTTGCGAACGGGCGAACGGCCTCCCTCAGCCCCCTCCTCTGAAAGGGTAATTGTGCGGGCTTTTGCAGCCAGACCCAGACGTCTACGAGGCCCAGGTCCCAGCAGCATTATACTGGTCTGAAAGAGGCCTCTCGTCTCAGCCCAAGGCCACGTCGCCGGGCACCCGGCTTCTCCACTGTTTCTCAGTTCCAAAAGTTTTATTTTGCGATGCATCTCCTTAAACTCCTTCCACACGACTTCCATTTGTCTTTTCTACCTGGTCTGGGCGAACATGCTCTCTCATCTCTTGGGGTTTTTTTGTTCTGGCGGTGTTTTTCTTTTCTCCTTTCCCCCTTTATGGGCCTCAGGACAAGCTACTTTAATTTATTCCTCACACGATGTGGTTACTTCTCCAGCCTTTGTACTCGGGGCTGTGTGCAGCATCACCACCCACCCGCACCCACCAAGGCATTTCCCTGGCAAAGGGTTAGGGATTACAGGCACCCTAGCAAGGAGGCTGCACAAAGGAAAGCTGTGCATGTGTTGCCTGCTCTTTGTTTTTAAATGTTTATTAATGTAAGCAGGGTGCATGGCCCTAGAGCCTCTGCATGCAAATTGTATAGAAAGGAATTAACATCTACACCCTCATATCCATAGAGTGCCTTTCAGGATGGATGTAGGCCCAGCTCATCATTACAGTCTCTGAGAGTCTTTCTTTGTTAGGGACAAAAAATAAATGCAAAGTTTCAATTCTATTAACAATGGTAATTATAAGGAGCATTCTCTTACAGTGACAACGCTGTAAGTTTCAAATCACCTAAAGCCCTCAGGTAAAACCACTGACTACTTTCTCTCTCTTGGCCCTACCAACACAGGCCACTATGTAAATTGATTCCTTGGACCTACCGGCAGATTCAACCTGTCTCAAAGCAAGCCAAATATATATAAACTTTTCCCTCACACTTACTGACCACACTTTCTTAGGGAAGCTGAAACATCTTTCGAAATATCCTTCACTTTACGTTTCCAGAAGCCCCACTGACGGGTAGGGGGAAACAAATTATTTCAGTAACTCGGCTGAAGCAAATGGTCAACAAGTAACTCCACCATTCCAAGGTGAAACCCAAACCTCCTTCCTAACTTCCTGGGTTCTACCACATGAATTCAAAAAGGTACACTGCACTTCCAATCTGCAACAATACATCTTTGTATATTACAAAAGAGATTTCCAGCCTAAAATCCAATAGCCGCAAATGCATAATATGGAAACCATATTTGCATTCAGTCACAATGTCAACAAGGTAGATTAAACTGGGGCTGGCCTCCAACCGGCCTTATAAATGTGATGCTGAATGCCTCAATAATAAAAAATTTTTTAATTCCACTTATTTTTTTCCCCTCCCAGTTTGCCTTCTCCCATTCAACTTGATTAACTGAAGTAGCTTTAACACAACACCACCATAGCAGTTTTACATGACTGTTTAGGAAAGATGCTAGGACTCATAGGATAAACTAGAACTGCCACGACAATGAAAAAGAATTTCCTTTTATAAATGTTCTACCTGCTTTCCCTTCTATGAACCTCAGCCTTGGCAGGGATCACATTGGGGCTCATGACCCACGGAATGTGGGGTCAGATTAGTGGCTTTCTAGAGTCGCCCATCCCATGGACATGGAAACCTGAGACCAAGAGGTTAAACGGTGTTCCAAAAATAATATGCTACCGTAGGGGCAGTCGGTGTTAAGCCTCAGAACTCCCAATGCAGGGTCCAGCAAACTCTTGTCACACCATGAAGTCTTCTATACTTGTTCCATTGTGTTCTAGCTCAAGAAAAGAAGGTGACTGCTTCGGCCCACTCAGTCTATTTTAGGGAACATTTCAGATTTTGTTAAGGATAAAGAAACAAAGTGTAAAAAGAAGAGTTATGGGGAAAAAAAGTAAAAGAGAGAGAAGGAGGTGGAGAGGAATCACCCCATCCTAGCTCCCATCAGTGACCTTAACAGGGTGCAGTGGATGTTCCCTGCCAGAAAGAGATGCCTCAGATATGCTTTATTCTGGAACGTGGCTATCCATCAGGAACCAATTTCAATTGCTACAGAACTACCAGATCAAGTTTGAGTAGGGAACAACCATGTGTCTTCCTCAGAGTGTAAAAACTATGCCAAAAAAGGAACAAAACAAAGATTTATGCCAGAACAACCATTCTACGGCTGTGCTATCCAATATGGTAAATACTAGCCACATGTAGCTATTGAACCCTTGAAGTATAGCTAGGCAAAATTAAGATGTGCTGTAAATGTAAAATACACAATGGATTTCAAAGCCTTAGCACAAAAGAAAGAAGAATGTAAACTATTTCATTAATTTTTATGTTTATTACATGTTAAAATAGTTTACATATATTTGGGTTATATCAAATACATTACTAAAATTAATTTCACCTGTTTCTTTTTACTTTTTAATGGAACTACTAGAAAATTCAAATCATTAAATTTAAAATTGCAATTTTAAGACCTAAGCACAAAAAAGAATGCAAAATATCTCATTTATTTTTATGCTGATTATATGTTGAAATATTTTAGATATATCTGTTAAATAAAATGTATTATTTAATTTCAACTGGTATTTTTTTTTTACTTTTTTTAATGAGGCTACTAGAAAATTTATATCATCAAATTACATGTATGGTCAAGGAACAGCACTGTTCTATGGGATACTCTCCCCAGAACTCCAGGATTGGGAGAAGAGGGTATAACAGCGTTGGGATGCTTTTTGCTGAACTTTGCCCAAGACTTATAGACAACCATTTAACATAAAAGCAGGGTCAGGAAGCATGTTAGTGAGCCTCTAAAAATCCTAGACAGAACTAGTAGAAAACTCAACCTGAACAGACAGGGCCAAACTGATGAGAAAGATGGTCAACACCTCTACGGTCACCTACCGCTATGTGGTTTCCGAAAAATAACAGTAGTTGCTATTTATTGAGCGAATTCATCAAACTATGTGCTTTATATTATTGTCTTTTTTAGTCCTTCAAGCAACCCTACATAGCAGGTATTATTATCTTCACTGCACAGATGAGCAAATTGAAACTCTATTAAATGAACTAACTTACTGATGTTACACAATTTGACCCAGGTTGATTTGACTCTGAGTCCGTGCTCTCTCAGTCATACTAGATTATTATTCAGAAAAGTCTCCAATCTTTCTCAAAAGGGTATTCCTCTTCAGGAACCTGACACCTGAAATTCCAGCATTAGAGATTCATTCCTTTAACTTATTTTTTTTTCTCTTTAAAATGCAAATAGTTCCGACAGAGATTTCACATAAATCCTGATCATGCATACTTCAAGTCAAATAAATTTACCAAAAATTTTTTTTCTTAGAGTACAAATTGACCAAAAGAGGCAAAAAAACACGGTAGAGTCCTAAACATGGGGAAGACAGGTTGCTGAATGGAGAAAGAGGTTAAAGGCATTGAATGCTGGGATTGCTAAGGACAAAACTTAGTGCCATTTACAGTATGACTTAAGAGTATACCTACCACGGTCATCAAATTGTATACATTAAATATATGCAGTTTTTTGTATATCAATGAAGCTGTTAAAAAAAAAAAAAAGAATGCACCGCACCTGTAGCTACTGTGTAAAACAATTTGGCAGTTTCTCAAAATCTAAACATAGTTACCATATGAGCCAGCAATACCACTCTTGTATCCAGAGAAATGAAAACATGTATCACACACAAAAACTTGTATGCAAATATTCATAGCAGCACTACTCATAATAGCCAAAAGGTAGAAACAACCTAAGTATCCAAAAACTGATGAATAGATAAGCAAACTATGGTATATCCATACAATGGAATATTATTTGGCCATAAAAAGGAATGAGGCACTAATACATGCTACAGTGTAGATAAAACTCAAAAACATGCTAAGTAGAAAAAGCTAGTCAAAAAACATCGGATATTGTATAATTTTATATACGTGAAATGTCCAGAAAAGGCAAAATCCATAGAGATAGAAAGTAGATTAGTGGTGACCAGGGGCTGGGTGAAGTGGGAAACATGGACTGATGGGTAATAAGTACTGGGGGGTTTAGGAGGTGGTGATGAAAATGTTCTAAAATTAGATTGTAGTGATGGGCTCACAACTTAGTCAATGTACTAAAGACCACTGAACTGCAAAGTTTAAATGGGTGAATGTCATGGTGTTGGAAATATATCTCAAGACAGCTATAAAAAATAATTTAAAAGAATAAATCTATTAACATATCAAGGCTGTCCTTATGTCAAAGATAACATTTTTCCTAAATAAGGATCATATCAGGAAGGCAGAAAAAGGTCAGGTTGCCCTAAATTCATTTTGTGCTGCTTTCCCCTGCTTTGAATCCTTGCAAGTTGAGTGGATGGGCCTATGTGTCTTCGGAGAGAAAATATTTTTAACTTTGATTACACAATGTCTCCAGTTGCTGATGCTAAGAAAACATCGTCACTAACATATGCAGTTCTAGCTTTTCGAGTACTGATCGTCCAGTTTGTAGGTGATTAAAAACCTTTGTGTCTGCTCTTACTTATTTTCTCCCCCTCCCCCTTCTTCCAACCTAGTCTCAGACTTTTGGCCAGATATAGCTAACTCTTACTTTAAGAGAATGGTAAGAGAAACAAAAGCAAGCAAATCTTAAATTCAGCAATTTTTGTCTCTTTTCGGCATAAAATCACAGTCTTAGAATTGGCTCAGTCTTTAGGGACCATCTGGTGTAAGCCTCTCTCTTTCATATAAGAAAACAAGGCCAGAAATAATAAAAGCTAGCAGTTATTGACTGTTTACTCTATGCCAGGCCCTGTAATTTACATGTCTTACCTCATTTAATCTTCAAAACAACCCTCTAAGATAGATTCCATTATGATCTCCACTTTATAGATAAGGAAAATGAAGCACAGAGAAGTTTTATAACTCAAAGAAGGTCACACAGCTAAGAAGTAGCAGATCTGGGAAACAAACCCAGGGAGTTTGGCTTTATAGCCCAAGTCCCTAACTTCTACTATTTTAATTTCTCCTAAAATTATTTAAGCAATTTGCCTATAACATTAAAACTACTTAGTGGAAGGTCCAGAACCACCATGGAAGTGAGGTACCCACCACAATACTCACTTAATGAGAAAAGTTTCAGTAGAAGATGTAGTTAAACTACAACCTAAACCAAAAAGGATGAATTTTCCACTCTTTGCAGTCTTGATTTCCACTGATAATTGAGAGATTGAAAGAGAGCTGTCAGAGGTAAGAAGACCTTCCGGTAAGTCACTACTGACCTTATTCTGCCATAATGGGAGATAGGTGTTATAATCTTATGACAGTCTATTCCTACACTTTTTTTTTCTGGGAATCATTCTGCCAAGTTCTGAGAAGTGACATCTCTGAGACGCAGATGGGGCAAAAATGCAACCAGAGAATTTTCCTCCTGAGAAATGACTGACTACCCCATCATTTAATTACTGACCAGTAGATGTCTGTTTCTTTGGCCTGAAAGAGTTAATGCATTTGCATCCTGTGAAATGAAATAAGATATGAATCCTGAGGTAATTTTTATAGAAAATACAGCATCTTTTATTTATATAGACCGGAGAGCTCAAAACACTTTGCAAACAACTCATTAACCCTCTATTTATTTTATTCATCAACTACTACATTCCTTAAATCTGACCACGCAGACAGAATTATTATATTCCTGGAACCCAGGTTAACATGGCAAGACAAATGAATGGGTGCTTCTCAGGGTCATATGAAAATGGAGCTGTCTTTGGAGCTGGACCTAGGAAACTGCCTCTATCATGTGGTGCTTTTGGTGAACTTTTAAAGGAAAAGCAATAAAAGTATATTTAGATCCACTTCACCAGGTTCAAATATAACAGCATCCATCTAAAAGAGGTTTGGAACCAAAATTAAGGACAGGCTTTCCTAAGGCATGCATGTAAACTATGTCTCAAAAGAAGCCAGGGTTATATCTTAAATTAAAAATGAAAATGTCTTCCTATTTATATATGTTCAATATCTAGGTTTTGGTTTGTTTGCTTGTTGGGGGATATTTCTGTCATTTTGCCAACAACAACAACAAAAAGTTCATGATGTCAACAGAACACAGGAGCAAACGCATGAGAAAAGGCCTGGCACCAGCAGTGAGCTCAATACACAAGTAACGCCCCCCTCTCAGCCCAGAGCGCAGCCTGCTGCCCAACTTAGAACCCGCACCCTCGCTCCTCCCAGCTCAACGCCCCACAGCCCCTAGGTCGCAAGTTTCTCTCCGCATTTCCCCTCTCACGAATCCACTTCCAGATTTCTCAGTGTAATCTAAATCTCCCCCGTTTCCAATCCTCAGAGATACCCCCATTGTTGGAACAAACGACACCAAATTTCCAAAAATCTCATTCCAGTAGCTGTGACCACACACTGTTCTTTGCACCCTCCTTTCCACTTCTGAAAAGTCAGAATTTTTCTAATTCAAGTAGTAGACTAAAAATGGAGTACACAAAAGTGACAGAAGAGGAGGGACATTTCTTGTCACAGTTCAGCTTATATTTTGTCTCTTAGAGTCATATCATTGTAAGTCTATAGCTTATACCCAGATCATAATAAATAACATAGAATCTAACCACGTTACTTCTGCCTTAGCACACTGGGGTGCCTGAAAGGTGGTATCAGGGACAACTGACTTGCAGTTTCCCTTCATTTGCCCCCCTTTTCTCTCCTCAGCCCCTTTCACCGTAAAAAAAAAAAACGAAATAACAAAAACAAATTCTTGAATTTTCTCATCAGCAAGAAAAAGTTTTTGCATTTGCCAGCTGTGGATGGGCTTCCATGAAAATCATTCCTGCCACTGCAACCCCTTGAAAGAATCTGATCAGAGGCTGCTCTAAACTGTCTGAAGTTATTTCACTCTTGTTCTGTTCAAGGCCTAGTACCATCAGGATTATTTCCCTACAATCTTACAGCTTCCTTCAATAAAGCCCCCCCACCTGTACATGCGAAGACGCACACATATACACAGACACACAAATTATTCTCTAATGCTTTAAAGCAGAGAGGAGAGGAGTAGAAGTCCTATAATGTAATTGCTATATTAAAAAGAAGTGGCAGGCGAGAATAATAAGGGAGGGTGTCAAAAGTGAAATACAGTAGTAGACTTAAAAAAAACACACACTACAGTTCTGTGATGGGGGTGTTAATTGAACACAGAGAGCAAAGGAAAGAGAGAGAACAAAAGGGTATTAAGGAAGCAAAAAATAATTTTTTTTACCTCCTCCAATGATTTGATTTGAGTTAACTTCAGTGCAGACAATGCACAGAGGAAAACTGGCTGAAAAGTGCCATATATAGCTATTATGTTCTAAAATTAAAGACTATTCACAACAATTGCAGCTATTCATTGCTATCTATAAATATTCTCCTTAGCAAACGGCACCCAATATTTTTTGTGTTTTCCTGATTTTTAAACTTGCCTGATTTTGACATGAAAGTTAAAAAAAAAGAAATGTTTAAAAACATATTCAAGGTTTTTTAAAGAAACGTAATATGCCTGAATTTTCTTCCCCTTTTCTTTCATCCCACCAACCCCATTACTACCACGGATACACGTATGTAAAACTCAGCCTATTGCTAATATGTCAGAAGACAAACAATGATTCTTAAAATCCAAAAGAAAATGTGATATTAAACGGTCCAAAACTCTAATTAAGTCTCTATATTCCCAGAATGAGCAAACAGATAAAAGCCGCATCTGAAATACATTACTATAGGTCTTAACAGGGTTTTTCTTGCTGCTGTTTGAGATTTGTCACCCAAGCATTTTGCTGGCATTCTTTTTCCTCAGCATTTATATATAAAAGCAAAAAACTTGCCCACACACTGAAGCAAGAAGACACATGGGTGTTTTTTTTTAATATCCCCACAGTAATTTCTGACTTAAATACCCATCAATCAACTGTAATTTAGATGGTGCTGCCTACTTTGGGTGTTGTGTGTGTGTGTGTGTGTGTGTGTGTGTGTGTGTGTGTGTGTGTGTGTATTTTTAAAGTTCCAAAAGGTTGATAAGACATTCTTAGCTAGCTTTCCTATTTACTTACTTCTAAGTCTTCCAACTATAAAATCATTAGCAAAAGCAAAAAAAGCAACAAATGAATGCAGTTACCAAGCTCCTCTCAAGAGTTCTCCCTAGGTGAGCCAAATGTGTGAACTTCCATGTCAGAATACAAACAAACAAAGTCCAACCTAAATCAAGGAATCTCTATATTACCTGAGATGGAAGCTCGAAAGCACTCACTAAATGCAAGGAGGCTTGAAAGTAACAATAGGAAAAGTCCCCAAACAATTAAGGAATGTATGTGAACTGATGATTCAAGTGATCTTTTCACTAGCTCTGTATCAATGGGGCTGGGGGCGAACCTCCTGCAACTTTACAGACACTTTGTTTCTGCGACACAGGACACATCAACTGCATGGAAGATAGGCTGGCACACAGAATGAGGGTTCCGCAGATCCTGAGTAAGGAAGTAATCGCGCTTTAGAATCAAAGGGTTCTTTTCAACACACCGCGGTTGACTCCTACCTTTAGCACAACACTCAACATTCCAGGAGAGGTTTCTTCCTTCCCCTCAATCCTTCCAACTCACAAGTTGAAGATTAAGAGAAAGGTAGGCCTTTTTTTTTTCTTTTCTACTTTCACCCAAAGGTACCCTCTCAATCCAAACTGCATGTGTGCACAAGCGCGTGTGTGTACGTGTGTGTATGTGTTTCCTCCCAACAAAGGGGGCAATGATTCTTACCACTTTCAATTTACACTATTTGATAAACTATTTTTTAACATACATTATTTGACACAACAAAGAAAAACTTAATTTAGATATTTAAAAACTCCAAAAATCTCCAAACATTAAATGTGTTGACATAAAATTCAAAAAACAAAATATGAAATCCAACCATAAATTACACCTTTAGAATGTTATTTCGACCAATACGACTGCTTCCTATCATCGTACTTTAACCAATATGAATAAGGAACAAACTCTAACCCACACCTGAACCGGATCTCTATTTGCACCCCCGCAACTTTGATCTACTGCCTCAGTAGGTTTTAATTGGGGGACTAGAATTAAACACTTTGACCACGATGTACATTTAAGTGCACTCACAGGCTTCCTTTCAATAAAAATCTGATAGTGTCTTTAAAAATAGACTCTCTTTAGTCTGGATTATCACATACGCTTTTATATTTTGAGTCTACCTTTTATGAACCAAGTCAGCAGGAACTCATACTCGATTAGAAACAAATTTCAAGAAACCAAATATTCAAAGTAAATAAGCATCAGAGATCAAAGAAGGAAAAAAAAAGAGAAGAGAAAATAATATATACACCTGGGTTTCCTTCTCTGGGCTAATAGAAAATAAAAACCCTAAAAAGTGTGACAAACTGAAAAAAAATTTCTTTTGATATTTGTACACACAATCATAAATCTCTTAAAGGATGCCTCACAGCTAAAATAATGCAATTAACAGCTCTGCAATAACGTTAAGCTTTGGCAAGGCAACCTGGAGACTTAAAGGTCTGACCATCACTTCTCAGGTGCTTTGTCTAGGATGTTATGCACAACACAAATAACATTCAACAAAGGAGCTGCTTACTAATTTCATATGCATTTCAAGACCCAAGTAATTACATATTCAATCAACAGTCACATCTTGAAACTATTTATTTTCGAAAAGAGAAACAGAGAGCTCTCAAAAAGAAAGCCACCCTGCGTGCCCTCTCTCCCCCCACCCCTGCTTTTTTATGTGTAACTATCAATGTATATCAACTGGGCATGCAATCATATTTATTGTCACTTTCATTCATGTCATGCCCTTGCTTATATGGTTTAGATATGAATTATTGACTGTTACACTCCTTGTTGTAAAAAATAAATAAATAAAGAGGGTGTCAGGTACTTTGCACTGCTCTAAAGCAAGCGAGCAAGTCAGAGCCCAGCAGAAGCTCCCGCTTTATATAACCACCCCCTGTCCCTCATCTTTATGCCCTGGTTTCAGATTGCCTTCTCAAATCTTTCTTCTTACAAGGGAGAGATTTACCCACTTTGGAAAATTAAGGATTAAAATAAACAAACAAGAGGATCTCACTAAATGTCCTTCCCAGAGCATCTGTTGTTTAAGAACACCTCTGATTGATGACTGCTATTTTTTAATTGTTGCTTTAAAATTTAAATGCCCTCCTGGGATGTGTGATAAGTGTGTTAGTCCATGATATGAGGTCTAGAAAGTAGAAAAACAACACAGTGAGTGATCTAATGGCATTATACTCTCCTAAACCCAACGATTCTCCCTGCTATAAAATCACAGGCCACTCAAATACTGATAACCTAATGTTGTATAGCGCTTTCCACAAAGGTATTTGACAACACTCTCTTTACAGAACCTTTAGTCTGCTGCTTTTTTGTAAATACAAGAAAAAAGGAAAGGAAACTTTAAACAGTTTAGGACCCCCACCCTTGCCTAATTCCAAAAAAATTAGGGTTTTAAATATGGGCCAAAATATATTCCTTTAGGAAATGAACTTTTACTTTCATATTTTTCCTCCAAAGACACACCATTCTATAAATTTCCCTTCAGAACATAGAGTTTAGCCTGAATTTCAAAAAGGCTAGGAATAGAGTTAAGGAAAATAAACCAGTAATGCTTGATAATAACTGTCAAAGAAACTTGACACTTTCTTTAAAAGAAAGCAGGACTAGGACTTCCTACTGGAATATGTGGTCAATCTTGATAGTATTTTCATTCTGAAATTTTAATATTTAAATAACAGGTTCATGATTGCTGGTAAAGTGATTCAACTGGCCAAAAAAAAAAAATGCTAAAATGTTGCAATCTCATTCCTACCTGTTTTTTCTTTGATTTCACACAACACATTAAACAAGGCAGGCTTCATTCTGTGGCAGTTTAAAGCATGTTTTCTGCAAGAAAGAAACAACAACATGATAGCTTAGGTGGGCTCTCAAGATCAAACTGCTGATAATTCGCAGAGGGACAAAATCTGAACATTTAGCCAAAATTATATACCAAGCATAACTCTGTGGCATGCTTCAATTGTTTTTATGACTTAATATACAGAGTCCCGCCACAGAAAAAGAAATAATGGTAATTAGCAGGGAGAGAGTAGGCACTTAACTACAGAACAGAACTAACCTAAATTATGCCCATTGAGGGAGAGTTGTTTTGTTTGTTTGGTTTTTTTTTTTGTAAAGTAGTTTAATCAAAGTGGAATTCTTAAACCAGTAATTCTACCCAGGACAATGAATATAGCATAAAGGCAAAGGCAAGTTTTGGATAATCTATGTAACGACCACAGCCTAGGAACTAACTGTCTGCCTCTCGGTTTGTGTTTTCAAATTTAATTCATCCATGTGTTTGAATTCATTCTGCAGATGCCCCTGTATTCTCATAAACACAGGATGCTTGAAAGGTCTTCTGAGCAGAACTGTCAATTTATAAAATTTCAGTCCCCAAGTTAAAGAGTATGGAAATGCATTGCCAGGGGGCAAACATACCCATATGGGGAATAAATTCATTTCTCTGTGTTCACATTATGCCTCTTGTGCACACGCTGCTTATTTGCAGGTGTTGAAATTCAATTATTTACAATTAGGACCTTGCACCCATTGGGGAAAAAATAAATACAATTTTGCCTTTTAGATTAGTGATTTACCTGGTTCTTGTGTGTGTGTGTGTGTGTGTGTGTGTGTGTGTGTGTGTGTGTGTGTTTGTATTCAGAATGCACTTGAGAAACAAAACAATACCTTTCCTTCTATTTTATTATGGAATCATTTAGCAGAATGATACTGTTTTGGAAACAAAATACAGATCATATCAGCTATCAGTTAAGGGAATTCTGTTTAAAATTAATGTGTAAAGATAAATGGAAAGTTCTGGCACTCAAAACACATGCAATTCTTTTAAATCCCTTTGAAAGTTAAAAAACAGACACATCCTCATGAAGAACAGAGATCAGAAACAGGTTCTATATACTATACAGCAGGGGACTAATAAACTCAAAATTCAGGACTATTAAAATGAACACATGCATTATTGTATCTAAAATACTAATGGTTTACTTTATAAATAATAACCATGCATTATGAAGGTGTGCCTAGGAAAAGGAAAAAAGGACACAATATCTGCTAAGTAGAGTTACATTGTTTAACCAAAAAGAAAGCTTAGGGTTGATTCAGTCAGTTCTCATGTGGCGAGGGGGAAAAAAAAAAGAAAAGACTTTAATGTATTAAAAAGCTTTCCTAGGTCTTTTAAAATATTTTTCATTAACTGTATTCTTATACACAGGCCCAAATGCAAACAAAAATTCTCACACAGCTTTATAAAAATATTGCATTTCCATAGCACACAAATAAAGCTATAGAAGGAACAGTGAAAATTTCCCCAACCCAAAACTGTATCTGATCTCTCTCAGCATCTAGGCCACTAAAAGGGGGAACTCACGAAGCCAGGTTTGCCCTCAGTTTCACAAAAAAAGAGAGGATACTAAGCATCAAAAAAGTAGCGAGCATCTATTCTTACTGGTCTTTCCACTTCACAAACTTGTTATTAAACCAGTTTCTTGGTATGTCCGAGTGTATTTCTCTAGAACAATGTAATGGAGAAATCTGTTCCAATTCAAGAGAATTGCCATTGGAAAATCTTCCACTTATCATACCTATTAGTTTTTCTTCAGATAATAAAATGTGAAAAGAGTACCAACTAATTTTTTAAATTTTTCCCCTATTAAAAAAAAATTAGAATAGTTCAAATCTTTGAACATTTCCAAGTTTTCAAGCACCCATAAACCTTAGTGCTTTTGAGTTTACATGTTGCATGTGCTTGCAGCTAAAATTAGGAGTGTAATTCATAACATCCATGCTTTTAGCTGTTTTCTCAACTCAAATTCTTGTGTTCCTTAGACAAAAATATACATCGTGATGTCTTCTCCATATAACTAAGTCATTTGAAGTATAAGAATTGTGCATGTAAGTTTAGAAGATTTTCAAAGCAAAAAAATAAATTTTAAAAGCTACTTCGGAGACTTAACAAAACTGGGTAATTGTATAGACATATGTGGTCATTAGATTTTTTTAAATTCTTCCTTTAGAGTTCGGCCTTGGGCAAGCTGTTAGTGGGTTGTCACTTAGTCTATGTTTTATTTTGAAAGAGAATTTGCTATAAAATCCCAGAGTAGAGAACTATGTACCTGGCAGTGGATTCAGTTGAGAAGCTACACAGTTTATCATGTTTCCTTAATGAAAATCTTCATGTCCTATAGTACTGAAATACATAAAATTCTTGCATGCTTTCATTTCTAAGTGGTCTTGAAAGAAGTATGGGGGAAAAGAGCATGCTTGATTTTTGTCCCCTCACCCCTTTTTAAAGGACCATACGTAGCTGTCTGTATCACGGAAGGTTTGTAAACCGATTCAAATTAGGAGACAATAAAGTTAAACTAAAAATCTGAGTCTCTTAAAACTAACAAATATGCTTAAAAGCAAAATTACCTTTTCTTTCTATTAACTTTTTTAAAAAAACCGAATTAAGTGAATGCAAAATATTTTCTGGATAGCTGATAACTACTGACAAAGAAATACCCTGCTTTTTTTGTTGTTGTTATGTTGTACTTGGGGGAGGAAGGGAAGGGGAAAAGATAAATATTAATTTTGGACGGGTAAGTCAAAAAAGAAAATCAAACTTAGGTGAGGAGTCAACTAAATTTGCAAATAAAGTGTTCTCGGGACATTTTATTTTGTAATGCTACGGAGTCCCTCAACAAGAAGGCATGGAATGCTGTTCAAAACTTGACAATTCTGCTCTCTCTTACACTTTTTTAAAGCAGTAAAAAGTGCCAAGAGCCGCTTTTGGATCAGTTGGCAGTATTTTCGGCGTGCCTGTGTTTGTGTGGATACATATGAATACCTCTATATTCACACACACACAATATATATACACAGCCACAGCACGGCATGGGCGATTACACTTTCGATAACAACACTCCTTCAAATTTTACTCCTCCGCCATGTAGTTGCTTGTCAAAATGGGAAAAGAAACAACATTTAAAAAGAAAGCGCTGTGGTGATTCGGTTCCCATTGTTTCCCCCAGCGAGAGGGAGAAAAACAAAAAACCCCAAGAAAGGAAAAGAAAAGCCTCCATCTCACCTGGCCTGCGCCTCATCCAAACTCTGGTCTGTGATGGTCATAATTTGCTGTAAAATGTCTCCAATGTCCTGCTTCCTCCCGCCCTCCCCCTCGGTCCCTCCGGCCCCATCCTGCAAGTGCTGGGACAGGCCGGGGTGTCCAGCCATCCCGACCCCAGCATGGGAATGCATCAGCCTGGGCTGCTCGTCCATCTCCGAAGGCTACGGCAGCCCCCGGCTCTTCCTCTTCTGCTCCTCGGCTCGGCTCCTGGGAAGCACCAAGGCTTTTTATCCTTCAAGCTTGTCTTCAAATCCTTTTCAGGATAAACAGGGAAGGGGGAAAAAAAGAAGACCAAAAGAAAAAAAAAAAATCCCTTTGCCTCTTTAGAGGATGGTGGGAGGATGGGGAGAGGGGAGGGGGCGGGGGCGTAAAGGGGTTGCGGGGTGAGGGTGGGGATAAGGGCTGGTGGGGAAGGGTGTTGACTCCAAAAAGCAGGAAAAATAAACCACCTTCCCACTTGGCGAAAAGAAATCAGAGCTGGCTTTTGGTTTTTCAGTCCGGTCTCCTTTGCAAGGCAGAAATGGGCTCCCGGCGCTTAAATCTGTGGCTTAATCCTTTTGCAAATATGCATTGATCGGGAGAAAGGAGAGGAAGGCAGGGGGATTGCAATGCAAACTTTCCCCCCCACCCCCCGCTGCCCCCCACCCCCACTCCGGGCCAGAGCGATCTCAAAGGGGGTGGGCTGTTGCAAAAGCCAGATCTCCCCCAGCCGCGGCGGCAGGCAAAGCACAGGCTCTCTCCTCCTCCGTGTCTCTGCAAACTCCAGCAGCCCCGTCAGCCTCCTGCTTTTGTTTAGCTCAGGCTCAGGACTCCAGAAACATATACAGAAAAACCACAGCCTGAGAGGAGGAGGAGGACGAGAAGGAGGAGGAGGAGGACGAGAAGGAGGAGAGGGGAGGGGGCAAAGGGAAGGGGAGGGGGCGGGGAAGCCGGGAGGCGGGGGAGAGAAGGAGGGAGGAGGGCGCCCTCGGCCCCGCCCCCCTTCCCTGATTGGCCATCAGAGAAAAGACGGGCCCCTCCTCCCCCTACTTTCCTCACTGCGCCTCCTCTCCAGCCTCCTTCAGCTCCTCCTCGCCCGGCGCCCTGTCAATCAGAGTTCAGAGGTGGGCCGGGAAGGAGGCCGAGCTAATGCCAAGTCTCCAGTCCTTAAAGGTGCAATGGTACCGCAGTTCCAGCTCAATTAGTCAGTTCCCACTTTTCCTGCCTGTCTCACTTAGGTTTCGTCCTTGAGGAAAACGGGGCTCCACTTAAATGCAAACGTATAAAATTAACATGAAAGAACACAGACAGTGTAGGTCCTCCCTCCCACCCCTGGTTTTCTTTTGCTGTTTGTAGCATTGCTGTTTAAAACTTGATTCTTTTAAATGGTTAGACCTCAGGGAAACTGCTGAGAGCAAAAGTTTGTCAGCACGAAGTAGTTATGAAACACAATCGAGCTGTTAATGTAATTAATAATGTTCTCTAATAAATGGCAGATGTAATAATGGCTAAATTTTTTTAGGGAACCAATTCTAGCACAGTAGAGTTAAAAAAGAATACTAAACTGTCATTTTTGTTGCATGAAAACTAAATTATGAACTATGAAACTGAATAATGCTGAAGAAAAAAAGATTAATAAATAAGTTCGCCAAAAGAAACTAATTCAACATTTCTCTCTCTTTCCTCTGGGGGAAATTAGTTATTTGGCTTAAATACCTAATAAAGAAATGCATTATCACAGTCTGGTTCTAGTTTTTAATATAATCTAATAAGCATTATTAACTGGGGGAAGACACAAACTGACATTTATTGAATGCCTACTATGCACCAAGTAATTTACATGAGTTATTTTATTTAATCCCCAAGACATCTCTGTGAGTTATGGATTATAATTTCCATTTTACAGAGAGAGAATTTAGAAAGGTTAAATAACTTGTCCAAGGTCCACAGTAATTAAGCGTCAAAGCTGGAATTCAAACCCAAGCATGGCTCCCCTCAAAGGCCTGGTGTTTCAACTGTACAACCTGCCTCAGTCTAACAGAAATGTGTGAATAGTGTAAAAATCAGTTACATATCCATTGCCTGTCTAGTTTAAAAAGAGATGTAAGGTTCTTAAAAGGATACTTATTGAAACAAGATGACTCAATTGAAAATGGGTAGGAAAAAATAAAACAATAACTAAATAAAATGGAATCGAAAAAAGCCAATAAGAAACTGCTAGCTAAAGTCCAATACCAGACCTCAAAATGGACACAGATTTGCCTCCAATCTTTTCATTAGGCAAGGCCAAGGGAAAATCTGCCTGGATACACAGTCACAATAAGACAAAAGATAAAATAGCAGGCCAATTACTTAGGGAAAGCCCACAATATTTTGGAATATAAAATATTCTACTGTGTGGCCAACCCTCTTCCTGGATGGCAGCACAGCTAAAGGAAATGCATTGAACCACTGCAAACTACGGTGTAACCAATCTGCAAAATGGAAAGCAGCCTTGCCAGGTGCTTTGAGATCCTCAAATAAAATGTTATTCTTTTCATCAATCACTAAGCAAAACAAGTTTGGCAAGATAAGAGGCACTAATGAAAGCATTTCAAAGCAGTTCTTAACAAGCTCCTTGGCACTTATCGGTATGAGGGCATGCAATAGAGAGTATTAATTGTAATTATGATGTTATATTACTTAATAACAATTATTTTCCTCACATACTCCAACTTGTAAACTGTTTTTTAAAATCAACACTAATCCAAAGTTGAGCCTAAAACTATATACTCAAATCACATATCAATCACTGTGTGAATTAACATATCCCTTACAAAGATGAAGTTGTCACATCTTAAAGCGTGCAAAGAAGTCAACCTAGAGCCTATAAGAAATCAGTTTGTGAACAATGAATTCTAACTGCAAACCTAATAAAAGCTCTTCCGACAAAGTATTGGAAATTGTACCATCAATACCAAAAGATACCATCAATACCCAGGTCCGTGGAAAAATTTTCTTCCATGAAACCGGTCCCTGGTACCAAAAATGTTGGGGACTGCTGCTATATGAGATGAGAGAAGGGGTAACCCAGTTAGAGGAAACACGAGCAGTCTTTGGAGTGGGCGTAAAGGATAAATTGGATCTGGAGGGCAAGGTTAATGAATTTGACATAAATACCGACTATCTCTTCAGGGATAATGGAAGTGACATTAGGGAGATATGATTGGGAAGACTTTCAACAGCAGCATCATTTGAGAAGGGAAAGTAAAATTAGAAAGATGAGGCTGGGCATGGTGGCTTACACCTGTAATCCCAGAACTTTGGGAAGCCAAAATGGGAGAATCACTTGAGGCCAGGAGTTTGAGACCAACCTGGGCAACATAGTGAGACTCCCGTCTCTACAAATAATAAAAAATAAAAAAATTAGCCAGCTATGCTGGTGTATGACTGTAGTCCCAGCTATGGGGGAGGCTAAAGTGGAAGGAGCACTTCAGGCCAGGAGTTCAAGGTTACCATGAGTTATGATTGTGTTGCTGCACTCTTCTAGCCTGGGCAGCAGGGCAAGACCCCTAGCTATTAAAAAAAAAAAATGAAGAAACCAAGGTCCCCAGAAGTTAAATTACTAGAGCAAGTATGATATAAAAATTCTTATTTTGAATACATTATAGAGAATAAAAGAAGTCAAGAAGAGAAACTATCATAGATGAACTAAAATAAAAATTAGAATCTTCTATTTACATTCAGAAAATTCTAAAAGTAGGTTCTGAGGAGAAACTTACATATGGGTTTCCATACCTTACAGGTTGTGACAAAAGATGGATGATGCAGTACTTTAATTGTAACAGATATTTAACAGATATGTACTGAAAGAATTGACGATGCTAGTAATCGTGCTGTATTTTTGCAGAATAATAAGTGAATCATGTTTTAAGGACATGAGTCATTATCAAAATTTGGCCAACTAGCAAAGTAGTTCTCAGTCTGACCTCAGTCTTACATTTCTACAAAATCATCTTACTCTGGTTACCTCTGTTAAGATTTAGTTTACCCTGAGAATTCTCTTTCAAACTTCATTAGAAGCCCACTGGTACATATTCTCATCTTCATTAAAGGACAAAGAGCAGGTGCAAGGAGAGTGTGC
>RJWJ010026243.1:0-23538 GCA_004363605.1 Indri indri
GCGTTCCTGTAAACTGGCTTTATGCTGGGGACATTACAGTAAGGAAACAGGAATTTCATTTATTATCTTAAACTCATTCTTCCAGTGCCATGGGCTGCACCCAAGCTAGAGGGGCCGTGGAGAGATTGGGAGATAAAGAGATAACACTACTCCATATAGCGCAGGATTATTTTAAGACAAAAATCTCTAGGAAAAGAATGAAAATATCCCAGAAACTTCAGGACTGAGGCAGTTGCCCGAGTGTGGGCCAATTCTTCATGTCTGGGCCAGTAAGTTCATTCTGGCCCGTGAGCATGTCCTAAGCAACTTCTGTGTGCCCGGCCCTGTGCTGTGCGCAGCAAAAGCTGTTGAAGGTGCACATGGCGTGGTCCTCAAGGTGCACCCTCAAGGTGCTTACACTGCTCTTTGGGAAGGCATTAAAATGGGCTTGTGTCCTTCAAAAGACAGCAGGCAGACTGGACAGATGTTCTGCAAAGGAGAAGAGGCTCCATTTCGATGGGGAGGAGTAAAAAAACAAGATGCATGAAATCAGTAAAAGAAGCTGGTACCACTCACACCTCCCAGACCCAAAGTCCGCGGCTGCTCCTGGTTCCCCCGGTAACTTGCTGGGTGATCCGGAGCAAACGCATCCCCTCTCTGGACGCCCCCAGGATCTTCATTTATAAAATGTGGAGGGTAGGCTGCCTTGTCCCTTCCTCCACTCCAGCCTCCAAGGCAGCTGTGGACACACATGACTGTTTGAAACTGTCACTCTTATAGGCAAGATTTTCAGCTGCAGCACCACCTAGCAGGGCTGTAGGAGCCAAGAAGAATGAAGGATTCCGTGGCATCACCCGCTACCCTCCCCCAGAGAATACCAGCTAGTAGAGTCCAACTCCAAGAAGCACCAGCTGTGTGACTTTGGACAAGTCTCCTAACCTCTCTGAGCATCCTCATCTATGAAGTCAGAATAATAACAACATTTCATTTATGGATTTGCTAAAAGGATTAAGTGAATAATGCATATAAAGTGCTTGGAACAGTGTGCCTGACACATTATAATGCTCAATACATTAATTATTATTATTTTCAGGGCTTTGCTGAGGGGTAAGATGGAAGGACACCACACATCTCAAACCCCCTGGGTGGGGCCGGCCAGGACACTCATACCCAGGAGTACTCAGAGCTTTCTCAGAGGACTCTTGGGGCCATGGGATAAAGTCGGTATATCTTACTCCGTGGTCAACAGTTTACAATAAAGCTTTATTTTTAAAACAAACAGAAGACTACTGAGTAGAAGGTGCAATTTGCATTATTTTTAAAGATAAAACACAGCAAAAGTGGGAGAGTTGAGCAGCCCTAAAATAAACGACTTGGCAGAGCCCTGGGAAGGGCCGAGTTTTCTGCATCAGAATGTTAGCTGCAGCTGCCACCTCCGCCCCCACAGAGCCATCGCCCCGTGGCCTCCAACCAGTCCTCCACACAAGAACTTGTCTCTGTTTTTCAAAACTGTGCCTCAGCAGTCCCCAGATACATGCTGAAACTTCCAGAGAGGCAGAAGCCACTGTTCCCAAGCGCCCGAGATACCTAGCGTTAGAGGTTTGGAGTTGGGAGCCAGGTTTCAATGCCCCTTCCTCCTCACCTCCTTGGTGACATTCAGCAAGCACACAAGCCCTCCGCCCCCGCACCAAAACTCACAACAGTGGAAGCTGGACAAATAAGGTTCACGGTTTATAAAGTGCTTTCTCAGCCTTTGTGTCCTCAGCTGATCACAGCAACGCTCTGACTGACGTGGACCAGGCAGCAATTAACACCTCCATTTGCAGACAAGGGACAAGAAGTGACCTCCCCAGGATCTCACACTTTTCCCATTCTGTGAGTGCAAAAGTGCCTTAGAGACAGGGTTGTTTGTACAAAGAGGGATCAGATTTCTTGATGGAGGAAGACAAGCTACATGAGAGAAGTGGGCTCCGCGGCAGTTACGTTTCCAGGCCTTTCTGATAAGAAAATATCGGTCAGCATCCTCTTCGGCAGACAAAAAGCAGATCTTCACTTCTGCTGAAGTCAGCAGAGAGAGCGCCACTGAACAGAGGGTAGAGACGCATCAAGCTGAAGCCAAGGTAAATATTGACCTCTTGGCATGATAAACCCTCCTGTTAATCTAAAACAGAAACCACCCCCCGCCCTCCACCCCATTGCCCTATAGGACACAGATTCTGCAATTCTTCCAGAAGTTCAGGAAGGCAGTGGTAGGAGCTGGATGGTTTTCATCCTGATTTCTCTAGCAGCCTGGGCTCCCAGCTGTTCTGGATCCCAGGACAACACAGGAATGAGCTGGAGTTTACTCAAGGTAGCAGAGAGTCACAACAGAGGGGCTTCTTTGTTTTTCTGCAAGCTTGCCGGGCTTTGCCAGGGCAAAGTGCAAGCAGAACATGGATATTACGGGAGATCCTAACTCTGAATTTTCTTTACCCAGACACTCCCAAAATTCCACCCAGGCCCTATAAAAGTGAACCCTTCTTTGCATGCCTGCAAGTGTAAGCCTTCTTGTTTCCCCAAACACTGGCAGTGAACTAGACATTCAGAAGATAGCAAATTGGATGGCTGCTACAATAACCCATGATCTTACACAGAAGTTTGAAAGGGGGAGGGAAAAAAGTGTTTAAAGCAAAACCTGCCAGGCGCAGTGGCTCACGCCTGTAATCCCAGCACTTTGGGAGGCTGAGGCAGAAGGATCACTTGAGCCCAGGAGCTTGGAGCTGCAGTGAGCTATGATGATGCCACTGCACTCCAGCCCAGGCAACAGAGTGAGATCCTGTCTCCAGAAGAGAAAAAATGGAGCCTACCCAACTGCCCACCTCAAATGTGGTGGTAAGTTTACCCACTTGCTGACATAGCCACAGCTGAACAAATGCTTCCTAAGGAGCTGGACAAGATCACTTCATGGAAAATGAAGAACAAGGACTAGAGATATAGAGAAGCGGTAACACTCACGGAGACGTTGACCTTGTGGTCTCCCCTGGCACAGGCATGAAGACGGGGGCATTTAGACACAATGAATCCACACCATGATGTCCTCTGAAAAGATGCCCTATGCCGAAATGGGGGGCTCTGCCTACCACAGCTCTCCACACCCCCTCTATTCAGTCCTTGGGTCTCCCATGGTGAGAGGTGGTGGTAAGACAGACCATCTGTGCATGGAGAGGGAGCCACCAGCCACCAGTTAGACTTAGAGAAGAAAAGACTGGGGAGACGTGAGCCAGGTCTCCAAAGCTGTGCAGGAAAAAAGAATTAAACTTCTTCTTGGAGCCCCAAGGGTGAATTTGGAGGCAAGATGGAAGATATCAGCTGGGGAAAGGAAGATATCAGCTGGGGTAACCTTGGATGGAAGATATTGGCTGGGGAAACCTTGTCATGGAGTTGTCATGGTTGGATTTAGCTGCATCGGAGCAGGGGTGGGGGTGAGTCCCCCATTACTAGAGGCATCCAGGCAGACAGTGGGATCACAGCTGGTAGAAATGTTGTAATTCAGGGGACTGCACGACCTATGACTTTGAAACAATGATTCTAGACCCTAAAGGCAAGATGGGGGTGTGACCAACTGTAGGATTTTCCCCACACCATTAGTGAGTGAGGTCGACCTTCCCAGTGCTCACTGGTGTCTGGCTCTCCTGTCCCCTTGGCACAGAGAAGACCTCCCTTACCAGGCTCTCCCGTAGCCTGGCAGGGCCCTGGGGCAGGTCTGGTATGAGCAGAAGGAGCCTGTTCCATTTCTGGACCAAAGAGAGAAGAGTGAGGGTGAGTTCCCCGAGTCCTCTTGTCCCTCCGTGGCAAGTGCTCCCTTTGTCAGCCTGAGTCCCTGAGCAACTGTGTGCAGAAGACCCTCCCCCAGCCACCCACCCCACCCTCTAGCTGGCATCGGACGTGTTTCCTGAGTTTTGTTCAGCCGTTGAGATGTCAGGGTGAGGCTGTTGTTGCGCTGTCACCCAGCCTTCCCTGACTGACTCACTAGAACATAGGTGCAGTTTGGTGACTTGATCCAAAGGGGTCTTTTCTATGCCTGTCCACCTGCACTGTTGCAGGGCTGGTCACATCCCTGTCCTTCACTTTCCCACCCGTGTCTCTCATTCTCACCGAGCAAACCCTGATCCCTGGCAAACCACACTCCACAGGGGAAGCCCTGGTGGTACCCAGACGGGTTAGACATCATCCACCTCAGTTGGACTCACGGGACCCTTAGGAAGGATGCAAACGAAGAGACATTGTCACCTATGCCGTATGATCCAAAGTGGAGGCTGAGGGTCTGGTGGCCACAGGCTATCAAGAGAGACCCGGAAGGCAGAGGAGGGATTTGGACAAAGCTGAGAGGTCAGGAGGGTGACGCCGAGCAGGGCAGAGGTGGGGCTGTGTGCTGGGTTGAGAGGGCTGAGAGACGGAGGGGCTGAGTTTGAGCAGAAAGTGCATGCCCAGCTCAAAAGCCCTGTGCCCAAACCAGGTGCTCACCCCGTGCAGGCACACAGCCGGGGCAGGGCCACCTCCCAAAGGTGACTGGCCGGGGAGCCACGGCTCTGCCTTGTGATGCGGTCTCTCCCTGCCTCCCAGCCCCACCCTGGAAGCCCAAGGCTCACGAGGAAACCTGTGAAGAGGAGTCGCTTGTGGGGCTGTGGGACCAGAGTCAAGCTAGAGGTGGCAAGAGGGAGCCAAGGTTCTGAAGATTCAATCCAAAGTTGGGGGGCCAAGTGGCCATGAGGATCGCAGATCCAGGCTGCAAAACCTGGAGTGTGGGAGAGCCAGGCATGACAGAGAGCAAGCCCTGGCCCCTGTGACTGCCCCTCAGGTATCTGCATCCTCGTCTCCTACAGGCCCTCGGACTCATCAGGTTAAAAACTGAGCCCTGCTCTCCGGGATCACCACCAGCCCTCTCTTGCTTTAGTGCCAATTAGGAAAAGGTGCCCCCTTTGTTCTGGGTGGGCACAGCCCCCGTCAAGCCCGGCCAACAGAGGACAGGCTGGATTTCAGTCCCCACTGGCCCCTTTGGTAGGGCGTCCTTCTGCAGGGACAAGCAGGACACTCCCTCAGCAGCCCTGTGGACCAGCCCCGACCAGCCCCCGTCCCCCACCCCCGCACCCCACCCCCGCCTCTTCCACCTGGAATTCTCATCACAGTGTCATCACTGCGCCCAACATCCAGACTAAAATCAGTCTCCCTGCCCCACACACATTCCTTGGGTCTCCAAGTCTGTCTGTTCTAGATAACTCTGCACACCCCGCCTCTGCCAGCTCCTGTCTCCCCTGCCTTTCTTCTGCGTGGCTGCCAGAATGTTCCTTCCTAAACCAGCATGACCCTGTCACTTACCTGCTAAAACAGAGCAGCTCTGCTGGCTCCCCATTCTCACAGGGAAAATCTTCACCCTCTTGCCTTGATATTCAAGGCCTCTGCCATCTGTCCCCTCTCCCACCCCCACCCCTGTCCTCCCCAGGCTCCAGCCACTCCCTGGCCGGGTGGGCATCCTCCCTGTGGCTGTGCCTTTGCATAGACTGTTCCTTCTGTCTGGACTCACCAACCCCGCCAACTAGAAAGAGTGCCCACTGTATCATGAACGGGGAGTAGGTCCCCCCGTGGGGTCTTTAAGGATCATTCCAACCCAGCCGTGGAAATTATAATTGGAGAGGCGCATGACCTTAAAGGACTTGTTATCCTCACGGGTCCTAGAGAGGGAGGGGAGAAGGGGCCAGATGGGAGAAGCTCCAGGGAGAGGGGAGGGAGGAAGCGGGGAAGGAGGAAGAGGGGAGGAAAGGGAGAAGGAGGGGAGAGAGAGGACGCACAGGCAAGTGTCTTTATGGGGTCAGGATGGAGTGAACATTCAAGAAGGCGAGAGGACTCGATTGCACATTTGGATGTCACTAGGTCACGAGTGAGGGTAAGAAGGAGACTTCAGGCACACTGGTGCACCTTGCCACCCAGACAGGGATGTGGAGGCATCATGGAAGTACAAAGTTTTAAAATTTACCACACCGCCCCCTCTGTGCTCCCAGAGATCTTTCCACCACCTTCCATGTCCCCAGCCACCTCCTCTTGGCAGGCTTACTTCCTAACACATTTGCCGTCCTCCCCACAACACAGTGCACACCCCAAGAACAGGATAATTTTCTTTTATCTCCGTGTCCCTGGACCTAACAGCTGCTTGCTCAGTCAAGGCTTAATAAATATTAGCTGGATATCTGAGCGAATCGATGAATCATTTGGTTCATTCTCACAAGCTCCCCGAGAGAGGAGAGCCAGGGCCCAAGCTGCCCGTTGAGGGGTGGGCCCCGCATCACAGCTCCTGCCCTGGACACTGAGGATGCCAACCCCTGGGCAGAGTCTGCAGCCAGGGTCAGCTCAGGCCCGGCACACCTTCGCACTTAATGTCTTGGGCTGCAGGTTGACACCATAGTCCATGGTGGCGTCTGGGAGACATTGATTAAAGTTTCTTGGACCCTGAGAAACACAATTGTTTACTGTGTGTTCTATTTTCTTTTCATGTGATACAAAGGAGAGAGAGAGAGAAAATGAAATGAAAATGTCAGGGGTGTCCTGTAGATGACCAGACCAAGAGAAGGAACTCACCGTTCATTCCAAGAGCGACTGACACCTGCCCCCCACGACACATCTCTATCCAAAATTGTTGAGTTTAGCGCTTAAGAAAGGATTTTCAGATACTGCCTTCAAACCAAAAGTCTCCAGATAGTCTTGGAACTATCAGCCTGCCATCATCTTGCGAGCATTGCCCGTGGCAGCCTTTGTTGTACATAACCTAAAACACCTTCCTGCGCGTCTCAGATTTGTTTTGCTGACAACCTAGGGGAAGGCAGGCCGTGTTTCCTAAGGATGGCTTTGCGTGGATACTAAGATCTAAAGGAAAGAGAATGAAAATGTTGTTCCACTTGATAAAACCCTGCTGCAATTTACTATTATGAAGTGTCTGTTTGAAGTTGAAACAAGTTCTAGATAAGCTCTTGGTTGAGAAACCAGAAAGAGGCGGGCGAGGTGGTTAGAGTGGAATGCTGATTAGAGAGTCATTCATTAAGGCCGAGAGAGTCCCGCAGAGTGACCTTCGATTGGAAACATTGATGACTGCAGAATTAAAGGCTTTAGGGGAAAATCCTTTCGTGCTAAAGAGAGCCAAAAATTATTTCAAGGATTTTTAAATTAAGGTATTATTAAAGCTAAGGCTTTGGTTGTGACCAGAAGACCCTGTCGATTTAATCAAAATCTTATGAGGAAGGGCAGGACCAAGTAAGAAACCCATTTTGTTTCCAAGCCCCATGCAGCTGTTTGATTCTACTCCAAGCACTTTCGGTCTGGTCTGTGTGCCCTCACAGAGCCACCCAGAGTGACTCTGCCACTGGGAAGCAGCGCCCTAGCTCAGGGTGCTCCTCTCGGAGCAAGCCAGAGACTGCCACCTCCCTGGTGCAGGTGTCGCCACGGGGGTGGGGTGGGCAGCGCCAGCCTCCTCCCGCCCAGGCCTCTCCCTGGCTTCCCCGCTGCCACGTCCCGTCCCAGCCCTCCAGCAAGCACTCATGCCCGACAGGACGCCAGTGCAGACACTTACCACGGGGTGCTCTGGACAACTTTCTTAACCTCCCTAAACTTTGGTTTCCTTCTCTGTAAACTGGAAAGAATATTTTTGCCTTAGGGCCACTGGGAAAATTCATGCCTGTGTATATTCATACGTATCATATTTGAAAAGGGCCTGGCCTATAGAAGCTCTCCAAGATTCATTCTCTTCCTCTCTCCTCTCTTCAATCCATCCCTAAGTGGCAGTCAGAAAAGACGGTTCTAGGAAGTAGAGCATGTCATTCCCCTCCAGGCCTCCAGAGGGTGCCAAGGGTTTGGTTTTGACCTCACCTTGAGACTAAAAGTCAAGCCAAAAGCCCCTTTTGGCCTCTTCTCTTGCCCTAACTGTTCTCCCCAACACCTGCAATGGCTCCCTATTGCCTACAGAATAAAGTTGGAATTCTCCTTGGCCTGGCATCCAAAGCCCTTCACAACCAGGCCCCAAACTGCCTCTCAAGAATCATCTCTCATCGCTTCCTTTTACATATGCAAACCCCAGGGTGAACTGTGTCCACGGCGCTGGGAAATTGCACGAGCGCAGATGAGATTGTCCGTGGCTCGGCGTGCAGGACCCAGGGATGAAAGGTGCAGTTCCTGTCCTGAGAAGCTCTCGGTGGAGTAGGGGAGATGGTAAGTGCACCCATGGGTACAAGTAGTGTGACACCTGCCGAAACAAAAGCATGTGTAGGGTGTTTAGGAGGAGCCCAGGAGAGGCACCAACTGCTAGAGCAGCCTATAGGGGTTAAAGGTGTCCCAGAAGACCCAAGTCCTAGGGACGAGGGAGGGCATGCCCATGGGGAAAAGCAGGTGCAAACGGTGCAGAGGGCGTGGGGCGCAGCGGAAGACGAGGCTGGTGCCACCCAGCCAGCAGAGGGCACATCATCGGGGCTTGGGAGGCCAAAGTTGCCACGTCCGCGGGGGATGGCGCACCCCTGAAAGATTTCAATCAAGGGCAATACATGATCAGATGTGCATTCGAGGGACATTTCTCTGGCTCCGGAAAGTAGAGCAATCTGGAACAGGACGCCTGGAGGCTGGAAAACCAGTTCCGAGGCTCTTGCAGGAGCAGAGCTGAGAGACGGGCGGGGGAGGCCAGCAAGGAGCAGATCCCAGAGGATCCACGAGACTCGCTGGCCAGTTAGACCCGCACGGTCCCCACGCAGTGGCCGCCGGCCACGGGTGGCTGTTGAGCTCTTGAATGTGACTGGTCCGAAACAGGAGTATAGCACACATGCCAGATTTCAAAGAGTATGCTCAAAAAAATTTTTCAACCAGCCTGAGCAAGAGCGAGACCCCGTCTCTACCAAAAATAGAAAGAAATTAATTGGACGGCTAAAAATATATATAGAAAAAATTAGCTGGGCATGGTGGCGCATGCCTGTAGTCCCAGCTACTCGGGAGGCTGAGACAGTAGGATTGCTCGAGCCCAGGAGTTTGAGGTTGCTGTGAGCTAGGCTGATGCCACGGCACTCGCCCCAGGCAAGAGAGTGAGACTCTGTCTCAAAAAAAAAAAAAAAAAATTTTTCAAAAACTGTAAAATATCTCACTAATAATTTTTGTATTGATTCCATGTTGAAATAATCATATTTTTGATACATGGGGCTAAATATGATTGTTAAAGATCATTTTCCTTGTTTCTTTCAAATGTTTTAAATGTGGCTGTTAGAAAATTCAAGATCATATCTAAAGCTTGGACAGTGCTGGATGAGAGGGACCGTGAAGTGGGGGATGACTCCTGGGTCCCTGCTCTGTCAGAAGACAGAGCAACGCCAGTGGGCAGCTCCCAGAGCACCTGCTTACTGCATGTGGAGCAAGCACCTTCAATCACTTACTCATTTATTCCTCCCAACAATCTAATAAGGTGAGCACCGTTATTATCTCCATGTTACAGATGGGGAAACTGAGGCACAGAGAGGTTACAGGAAGAGCTGGGATTTGGACCCAGGCAGCCTGACTCCAGGGTCCAGGCTCTTGGTCACTATGTGGACTTCCCACTTCTGGAAGTGCCATGAATTACACCTGGGACTGGGGTGCAGGCTGGCCACGGGTGGCAGAGGAAGGGAATTCATCTGAGCCTCTGGGTATCCGAGGAGATTTCTCAGAGGATCAGACCTGGAAGCAGTCACCGAGCAGGACACAAGGACCCCAGGAGGAAACCCAGCCAGGGCAACTCTCCACTCAGCCTTCTCTCCTCCTGCACCCTCTGACACTCCACCCTCAACACATATAGCATCACTGATGCATTGATTCGTTTGACAATTACGTATTGAGTGCCCATGACATGCCAGGCACTCAACCGTAAGCATGATTTCCTTGCAGCGGGAGACTCATTGGAAAGATCGCCCCTAGCAAAAATGATAGAATAACGCAGGAAGGAAGAGTTCTCTACCGCATGTATATCCACTGGAAAGGAACAGACCATTGTGTTTAGTGAACAATACAGACGAAGCGCCTGACATCAGGATACCCCTGCTCAGGGGGACAGGCAGTGAGCACGTGAACAACACAGGCGTCACATTTCTAAATGTCCGGTGTTATTGGTGATGGAGGAACCCCTTTACATGCAGAGGTCAGGGGGCTCTTCCCAGGGTTCTACCTCCATACCCTACATGCACTGACCCTCTTCCTATTTACTTCAATCAGGGTCCAACATGGTTTAGAAAAAGAAAGAGCCCAATATTTAAAAAGAGTTGTGACCAGAATGAAAGAATGATGACCTGGAAGGAGTCTTGGATCTTATTTCCTACCCCTGACCTTCCAACCCCTAGAAGTGCTGGGTTTTTCTCTGTTTGATACCAACCCCGACTCCAGGTCCACTGCTGCCCTGCTCTGCCCTGCTTTGAGCCCTGGGAGGCCGAGCCCCATGGATCTCATCAGTGGACTCCTTGCCTGTTGCCTTCTGCCTTGGGTCCAGCCATCAGGAAAAACTGGCAAGAGAGGAGAGAAGGGGAGGAGAGTGAGAGTGAGATTAGGGTATTTCTTCCCTGTTCCCTCCGGCTTCAAGCCAAGTCTCCGGGAGTAGCCACATCCTTCCACGACCCCAGCTTCCACTGGACCCCAGCAGCAAAATCCCCCTCCCTCGTTTGCTCCCTTAACCCCTGCACACAACTCTGTAAGGGCACCTTCACCTAAGCATCTTCATTTGGACTATCTGGGATCCATTCTGTTTTCTGCCAGTACCCTGACTGCTGCAGCCAGTTTAAAAAGATAAAGCTGGGACCCACAGAGTGCTGTGTATGTTCCCAGGGTGGCTGCATACGGTTGTGCAGGTTGTAGACTACACAACTACAGGCACTGCCATTCACTTTGCAATCTATGGGAATGGTGCGATTTATGCAGCACACATTCTGCATAGCTGAACCTGATGGCCTTGAATTTGCCTAAAATCAACCAGCTACTGAGACTTGCAGCAGGGCCCTGACCCATGTCTGTCCTGTGGCTGTGGCACCAACCCACGCTGTCTCTCCATTCTGCCATCTCTCCCGCAAGATGAGTTGAGCAGAGCTGCAAGTATATTTTGCCTCTTGAATTCCAGGCACAGCTCAACCCTTGGCACATCCATATTTGCAATGTTTCTCCAAAGAATAGGACAATAATAGCCCACCTGGGTTCCTGTTTTGCAAACTTCTTAACCCTGATAATAAGGAGAACATTTGAGTGTATTTATTTTAAGGGTAGAATGACTAGCACCAATACTTTGCCCCTGGCAAGAGTTGATTAGCAAAACATCTTAACCAGGCATCTAAAATAATTAAAATAATAATAATCTGTCTAATCTGAGAGAACACTAATCCAAAGACAGAAAACTTAGTTTTCAAAAAAGTGCACTGTGGCTGGGCGCAGTGGCTCACACCTGTAATCCTAGCACTTTGGGAAGCCAAGGTTGGAGGATCACTTGAGCTCAGGGGTTCTAGACCAGCAGGAGTGAGACCCCGTCTCCACTAAAAATAGAAAAAATAAGCCAGGCATGGTGGGGCACACCTCTAGTCCCAGCTACTTGTGAGGCTGAGGCAGGAGGATCACTTGAGCCCAGGAGTTTGAGGTTGCTGTGAGCTAGGCTGATGCCACGGCACTCTAGCCCAGGTGACAGAGCGAGACTCTATCTCAAAATAAAAATAATAATAATAAAAATTTTAAAAATCTGTCTAATTTTCAAAAAAGTGCAATGATAGACAGAATGAATATGTAATGTGGGTTCAAAAGGGTCCTCCAAAACCCCTGGCAGGAGGACCTCCAGAATTAGGTGCCTAATAATGTGATGCAGTAAGGATGCAGCACCACCCAGAAGAATTCCTCTCTAAAATAAAATGGAATCTAAAAATCAGTGTCATCAAGCCTCCACCTCTAATCATCAATTTATAGGAAACGCAGGGGACAGAAGAACATGCTAAATGCCATAAGGAAGCAATCAGCCACGTCTGAATACAGGACATTCCCTGGGCCTGATGACCCAGTTTCTCCAAACATCAAAGACCGAAGGAAAAAAAAAAAAAAGAGGTAGACTGTGACAGATTTAAACAGATAACTAAATGCAATGTGGATTGGATCGTGGAACAGAACAACGATATTGGTGGAAAAACTGATGAAATCCGAATAAACTCTGAAGTTTAGTTAATCATAATGTACCAATGTTAATTTCTGAATTTTGACAGATGTACGGTGGTTGCTTAAGATTTGAACATTAGGGCAAACTGGATGAAGGGTATACAAGAACTGTCTGTATGAGCTTTGTAACTGGTACAATAAAAAGTTTGTTTGAAGGAGAGACAGAAACTTCAAAAGCATAACAGCCAAAGACAACAGGAGGCCCTTATTTGGATCCTGGTTTGAACAAATCACTTGTGGAAACATCTTTCAGGCCATCAGGGATATTTGAATATGGGCTGGCTGTTGGATGACAGTGAGGCATCACTGCTCATTTTATTAGGTGTGATAACCGCTGGTGGTTCGGGTTTTTAAAAGCCCCTATCTGGTAAACACATGTATTTAATGGTAAGATGATATGATGTCTGGGATTTGCTTTAAAATACTCCAGGGGAAAGAAAGTGATGATGGTAGATAAAACAAGATTGAAAACGGTTGATAATTGTTGAAGCAAATGATGGGTACATATACACCAAATTGTCCACATTAACAAGTTACGACGAAGGAGGGGGGAAGGGGAGGAGAAAAAGAAGAAAGTACACTGTGTGCTCCCTTCCCCGGCAGCAGGATTGGAGGCTTCCCTGTGAGACAGAATAGTCTGGTCACCAGCTTGCTTTGTTTCCTGTGTTAGGGCTCCCTGCCACACCACCAAGTGACACATTTTCCACCATCATGATGGCGCCACCCAGGGCGGCGGGACACCAAACGGGAGTGGCAGGGAGTTGGGTACTGGCGTCAGGCAGCCTTGGTTCAAATCCTGGGTGGCCTCAAACAGGTTCATCTCTGTGCCTCGGCCCTCCCTTCTATAAAATAGAGAAAATGATAATAAGAGTGCCTACCTCGTAGGTTGCTGAGAATTTGAAATGAGTGGATACGTGCAAAGTGTTTACAACTGGGCGTGGCATGGGGTAAAGCCTTAATAAATGTCTGCCGATGTCATTGTCATTGATGCAGATAGCTCCCTCCCCGCCGACGCCACGTGTTCCCACATCCACTACAACTTGATGGCCAAAACGTTCTTGTCTCGTGCTTCCAGCCCGTCCGTGGATTATTAATGTGTCCCATAGGAACGTTCAGAATCGCCTCGAGTCGTCTAGCCAGAACTGTGCCTCTAGGTTTTCATGTGCTCCTAATTTTCAAGTTAAATTCTCTTGTTTTCATGGTCTCTGTCAGAAACGATTTGATTAATCCCTTTCACCATTCTTGAACGCCTTAGGTCAAAGAGATCTCTTTTCAGATAAGAATTTGCCAAATGTCTTCGGCCTTTCCTTATAACGGGTCAATGACAGACGCGAGGTGATGTTGATCCTTGATGCCTCATCTCCCTGGGGTGCAGGCCTGTCTGTCCGTCCCGTGGTGCTGGGTGGACTCTCCCGACATCCGCGTGAGAGAGAGACATGCCTTTGATTTATGACCTGTTCCGTCAACCTGCTGCCTCAGCGTCCTGATCAAACTTTGCACAACAGACAGCCGTACCCTGGGCCAAAAGCTCGTGAGGGACATTTAAAGGAATCCTCTCCTAACACATAAATCCTAATACGCGCACACAAGCTATTTGCAGGGCAGGTATTTAGCTAGCCGGTTTACGTCTGACTGGTGAGCACCACACAATCTCATTTGTAGTGATTTTAAATGCCTTTCTTTGCAATGTTTCATGCCTATGGAGAAAGACTGGCTCATAAACCAGCACGCTACCCTGGAGTTGGGCCAGGTTTTCACGGTTATAAAAATCTAACATTTGATGGACCCCTTCCCAGGTGCCAGGAGCTAAGCTGTCGTGTTGGGTGAGTTAGTGCATTTGTCCTCAAAACAATTCCACAAAGTGTGTGTTACTATTATGGCCATTTTACAGGCAGAAAAACTGAAGCACAAGGCAGTTAAGCGACTGGTCCAAGGTCGCCCATCTGGGAAGTGGGAGCCAAGCTTTGAACTCAGGATGTTGGATTGCAGTGGTCCAAACTCCCCGCACTCCCAACAGTGCTTCTCACGGCTACCCACCCAGTGGCAGTGGGACAGCAATGCTGCAGTCTGAATTGTTGTGAAGTGTTTCTGATGACAACCGAACCGATTGGTTCAAACCATTGTGTCATTGTCCCTGTTGTTGCTGCTGCTGCTGCCGTTTGGTTTATTTCATTGTCGGTCGTTTTGCCTGAATCAATTGTCTGCCTACTACGTGTTGAGCTTCTCCATGTACATTATGTCACTTTATCTACCCAGTAACCCCATGACAGACAAATTACTATTCCTATTTTACGGAAGTTCAGATGGCATTGATGGTCACCCTAAGTCACATTGCTAGTGTTTGGACAGAACAAAATGCCTTAATTTTGGTCAATGGCTACAGACCAGGGCCTTCAGCATGTAGACTGAAAAACATGACTACCAGCTCCAAACCTCCACCGAGAGATCCAAAGGGAGAAATTGGAGGCCAGAACAGAGCAGGGGACTCTCCCAGGGGCGGCCCACAGGAGGAGAGGCACAGGAAACTGCCTCTTGGTCCTGGTCGCATTGCCTTGTGCTGTTCTGACTGATGGAAGGAAAACCATCTTCCCTTCCAAAATCTGCTGTGAAGATTGATTAGATAACAGTGACAACAGTGACTTGGTGATAACAGTCACTTTGAAGACAGTGATGTAGGAAACAGTCTGTGTTTGGGTTGGTTCCCAGGGGACTTCAGACAGGATTAAGACCAATGAGTGGGCCTGCTCAGGTGGCTAGGATGCTTTGTGTGGGAAAGGAGTCACTTCCCAAAACATTTCTCCTAGAGGCGCTGCCAAAATCGACCGGCTCTGCTCCACACCCAGCCCTGTCCTTCCTTCAGCTCGACTATCACAGGAGGAAAAGGAAATTTACATGGTCAGTTCAACCACAGACTGGCCTGTAAAATGTTGACATGCACTTAGATATCAGAGGGTGTCTTTGATGAAAAACCATAACTGAATGTTTTAGAACATGACTCTGATATGCAAGTTATATCAGAAGGGAAGAAGAGAGTGAGATGCTTAGATGAATCATACCATCAAACCAAAGACAATCAGGACAGAAGGAACATCTCAGGACATTTGGTCTACCCCCACCTGGGGTTAATTCCCACTCCCTGTCCCCAGACCACATTCCGGCTGGGACTGAGTGGTCACCAGCCTGTGCCTTCAGGCTATGCCCCCTGGGCAGTTGTATGTGAATTACTAGCTGGTAAGTAGGAGAGGAAACGCATTGGAGAAGTCAGCCAATGTTTTCCATGTAAATATCCCTATCCCACACCGTAGGCATCATTAGTTTGGGAACTTGAAAAGTTAATTTTGGAATATACTCTATTGATGACGCTGTAGGCAAACAAGAATTGTCATACATTGCTGGTGGAAGTGCAAAAAGGCAAAATCCAGATCGAGGACCAATTAGCCCTATTTGTTCATATCAAAGGTGCATTTACCTTCTGATGCAGCAATCCCACTTCTGGGAGTTTATAGACAGCACACACGCCGGAAATGAGGTATTCACTGCAGCGCTGTTTGCAATGGTATCCAGTTGGAAACAACAAAGTGCACGTGCAGATGGATCTGGTTAGTTAAAGCATGGGGCAGCCACGTGTTGAAATACTACGGAGCTGCGAAAAAGGAGACAAAAGCCCTCCCTGTACTGAGGAGGACAGAGCTCCAGGCTACATGGCTAAGTGAAGGAAAGGGAGGTGACAAACAGGATATAACACCTTTTGTGCAAGAAAAATATAGTATATATTTATTATATATATTCATGTATAATAAGATTTTCTGTTAACATTTGCTTATATGAGAAAACAATGCAAAGACACACGAGAAGCTAACAAAAGTGGTTAATTACCCGGGAGAGAAGGTCATGAATGTGGCAGACAAGAACAGGGTGGGAACAGGACTTCCTCGGGATTCATCTTTTTCTGACATTCTTATTTTGAACCATGTGAATGTGTTACCTATTAAAACATGCGCACACACACACGCACACAAATAAACATGAAACAATTGAGTCTTGAGTTTTATGGAAGAAAGTTAGCGTGCAGATGATAAAGTATCACATTTAACCCGAGGTCTCCTGCCTTTCTGTCTTCAGTCATCTGAGCTTCCAGCCCAGTGCCCCACCCCTGCTGTGGAACCCTCCCTCCATCCCACAGGATGAGGAGACCTTGCCCTTCTCTCCCTTCCTGTGTCCAGAAGTCTCCAGAGCCTCAGGCTTTCGCCACAGGCTGCTGGAGCACTGCCACACCCCAGGGGAGGGCTGGGCTCTGGGGGGTCCCCCTCCAGTTTCTCCATGAGCCAGCCAGGGTTGTAGCTGGTTTTCTCCCTAATTATTTAAGAAGCAAGCTTATCTCACCAAGTCAAAGAATAATTGTTACAGGAGACAACACAGTCTAGTCTTGTAAGAAGGAAAAATGTTTCTCCTGTCTCTTGGGTGAGAATGACCCCAGCATTATTCTTCTATGGAACCTCTGATGCTCCTTTGAGCCTGGCCAGCAGGGCTGGAGCCACCACGAGGAGACAGCCATGCACAGCCTCTCTTCCCTGTGCAGGCTGCCAGTCAGTGCCCCTCCAACTGGGGTGTTTCTGATCCTAGCTCTCTCACCTGTGAAAGAGGGGCTGAGTTTCCATTCACCCCACTGCACAATAATTACTTCTCCAAATACAACCTATTAGCAAAAGGTTTAAATACATGGTACTAAAACAACAATAAAACCTTCCATTCATAGCAAGTGGTAAAAACGAATTACCTTTTTTTAAAAGTATACCTATAAAAACAATTATCTTTTTTAAAAAATCAAAAGGTGGCCAGGGGAAGTGGCTCACACCTGTAATCCTAGCACTCGAGGCTGAGGTGAGAGGATCACTTGAGGTTAGGAGTTTGAGACCAGCCTGAGCAAGAGCAAGACCCCGTCTTTACTAAAAATGGAAAAATTAGCCAGGCATGATGGCACACGCCTGTAGTCCCAGCTGCTCAGGAGGCTGAGGCAGAAGGATCACTTGCGCCCAGGAGTTTGAGGTTGCTGTGAGCTACAATGACACCTCTGCACTCCAGCCTGGAGAGACCCTGTCTAAAAAAAAAAAAAAGTCAAAAGGTACAATGTCAATATGTTGAGTGGTGTGCTTTTGTATTTGCCACGTGTTTATGATGCATTGATATCAGGATCTTGCTGACTCTGGAGAGACTGCCCCTCCAAGGGCTAGCCACTACCTAGAGAGAGTAAATGACTGACTGTGATCAGGCCTTTCTAGGCCAACAGACCAATCCAGAACCCACACCCAACTCCTCTGACACTATGGGCCACTATCCTCCTGCCCTAATCCCCCAGGGCCAGGTACCAGACAACTAGGGACAGCCCTTCTGCCCCAGACCCCACCAAAGTTATTCAGAATAACCAATCCTAAGCCTGCGTACCCTGCCTCATCCATTCTTTCCTGAGGAAACCACAATAAAGGCTCTTGCCCACATTTCCCCTTGCTCTGCCTCCCGACTGACCCTGGGGCTTCCCTGGGTGGACCCCATGCATGGGGTGGCATGCCCCCTCATCTTGGGAACCGAGAGTAACAAACTATCTTTTAAATGGCAGTCGCCTCCTGATCTGTTGGCTTCACCATACCCGAATAACAATAAAACCTACAGTTTAAAACAGCTTTAGGCCAGGCGCGGTGGCTCACGCCTGTAATCCTAGCACTCTGGGAGGCCGAGGCGGGAGGATTGTTTGAGCTCAGGAGTTTGAGACCAGCCTGAGCAAGAGTGAGACCCCGTCTCTACTAAAAAAATAGAAAGAAATGAGCTGGACAACTAAAAATACATATAGTAATAATTACCGGGCATGGTGGCGCATGCCTGTAGTCCCAGCTACTCGGGAGGCTGAGGCAGAAGGATCGCTTGAGCCCAGGAGTTTGAGGTTGCTGTGAGCTAGGCTGACACCACAGCACTCTAGCCCGGGCAACGCAGTGAGACTGTGTCTCAAAAAAATAAATAAATAAATAAATAAAAATTAAAAAAAAATAAAATAAAACAGCTTTAATGCCTGGGTGGCATTTATTCAGGAAAAAAAGACTCTAGAATTATCCTGGTTACATGTCAGATTAAAGCCCGACCCAAAGAGAGGTGATGCACCCAATTTGAAATGGCACTAGGAAAGCAAGTCTTTGCGTGAATGTGTAAAGGTCTCACACTCCATAATGCAGGTCTCCTAAGCAAGGCACAGGGGTATCAGTCCTTCCTACACATTGTCAGATATAGCTTCGTGTGCCCATGTGATCTAAACACAGTGTGCGTGGAAGGTGTGTAAATGAAAGCTTCTTTAGGTAATGAATGCAGTTGGACTTTGCAGCTGCCTGTTTGATGTGTGGTAGCCTTCATTTTAAGCAGATATAATATACAGAATTTTGAGCAAACTAAGTTGAAAAATCAGGAAATTGGCTAACTTTAGCAAGTGCAAAATAGCTATGCATAAAATGAAATTTCAGCAGAACTACATCATAGGGTAGAGGTATTAATCTGTTTGCAATAACTTAAACATACAAGTGCTCTTTCCTGGGGGGAGCAGGGAAGGCAGAGGGGGATCAAAAAGCTTTAGTGCTCAAAAGACTTACATTGATTGCAACGTAGTGGGAAAGTTCTGTGCTGTGGAGGGAGTTAGTCAAAAGCATCACAGGAATGTTACAAAGGCCTGTGAGTGCTGTAAGTGATAATAGCTGTCAGATATCAGCCACCTGCCATGTGCCAGGACTTAGGCTAGATTGCTTACATGCCTGTGTTACTCAATGCTTCTAACAACCCTGCTGCATTGGTTTTAGAATCCCCATTTTAGTGAGAGACAAACTGAGACTCTTAATTATCTATTGCTGCATGACAAATTCTCCCAAAACTTAGCAACCTAAAACAACAATGAACATTTATTATCTCACGCAGTTTCTATGGGTCAGGAATTTGGGAGTAGCTCAGCTGGGCTGTTCTGGCTCAGGGTCTCTCGTGAGGTTGTAGTCAAGAGATTAGCCAGTGCTGCCGTGATCTGAAGGCTTGACTGGGGCTGGAGGACTCACCTCCAAGGTGGTTCACTCATGCAGTTGGCATGTTGGTGCCAGCTGGTAGGCAGGAAGCTTTGACAGGGCCGCTTTTGTGTCCTCAAGACATGGCAGTGGGCTTGACCCAGAGCAATTGAACCAAGAGAGTGGAAGGCAGAAGCTGCAATGTCTTTTTATGACTCAGCCTCAGATGTTACCCATCCCTCAATATCCAGTTGGTTACATGGGTCGGCCCTATCCAGTGTGGGAGGGGACGACACAAGGGTGTGAATATCAGAAGGTGAGAATGACTGGGGCCACTTGCATGTGGATTTCTGCTAAGCCCAAGAGTATAAGTAATTTTGTTAAGATCGCTCACCTAATTTCAAATTCTGTCTTACTCCAAAGTCAGTACTCTTTCCACGGCATGACACTGCCTTCCCAAACCCTCCTGCGGGACACTGCCAAGTGCAGACTACAAGATCCTGGTTCAGCCACATCCCCATTTCATTGCTCTGCCAAAGGCTTTATCGTCAATCTGCTGGGAAACACGTTTTATATTGAAAGCATAGCTCAGGCTTTCTAATGGGAATTGCTGAAAATAATTTTTACTCCATTGATTTTATCCTAAACCAAACTTGCTGGACCTCATTTCTGGCTAGAGCTCCTCCCTGCTTTAAAAAAAAAAATAGATGACAGTATTAATAGGGGACAAAACATTTCCAGGTTACAAACTATTTTGTGAAATTCCTATCTTTGAGAGTGGAACCGAATATGTTCAAATCTTTGTGTTGTATGAGAAGGTGATTGAAGGGCATTTTTATTCCCTTGAGTCAAAGGAAATCCACAATTTATTCTTTAGTAATAAAAACTGCATGTGTAATAATTGGGACCATGGAGGGTCAACTCAAATTAAAGATTTTATGACAGGCGGTTATATTAAATCTTTTCAACGATTTATAGAAAGGATTTGAAATATGTCAAATTTATTTCTTTACATTTTTTTCTAGGGAAAGGTTTTATTGCATGGAGTCACAGAATCAGGAGAAAAATGATATTTAGTTGACCCAGCCCTCACTCCTGCCAATGTCGTATTATTCCCTTCAGGACCAAAGGCCGGGTATTAAGCTATCTGAAGTCAACCTCTTCTAATTAAAATGAGAAGTCATAAAGCAAAGTATTTCAATAATTTATAATAATAATAATCCCAAATTTATGTAGTACATATATCCAAGAAATGTAAAGCATTTCACATTTCTTATTTCTCTCACCTAGAAACAAAAACTAAAGCCCCCGGGCAAGTCTAAGGGAACATTCATTAACTTAAATATTTATAGAGGAAGTGAATATGTATGTGTATGTGTTTCTGTGCGTGCGTGTGTGTGTGTGTGTGTGTGTGTGTATGTCATCCCTCGGTATCCATGGGGTATTGGTTCCAGGACCCCACAGGTGCTACAATCCACGGATGCCTATGTCCAAGTCCTTTATATGAAATGGTGACGTGTTTGCATATAACCTATGTACATCATCTCTAGATTACTTATAATACCTAATACAATGTAAATGCTTTATAAATAGTTGCTATAGTGTACTGGTTTCTATTTGCATTATTTTCTATTGTTGTGTTGTTATTTCTATGGGTTTTTTCCAATACATTCAATCCATGAATTGGTTGTATCCATGGATATGGAATCTGTGGATACCAAGGGCTGACTATACATAAAATCTCATGACCCACCAATTCCACTTCAAGGTGTTTACTCAAGAGAAATAAAAACAGATGTCCACACAAGGCTTTATTTCTAGCAGCTTTATTTATAATAGCTGAAAACTAGAAACAACCTAAATGTCCATCAACACATGAATAAATAAATTATGGTATGTTCATTCATACACAGAATACTATTCAACAATAAAAAAGAATGAACTCTTGACACACACAACATGGAATAATATCCACAATCTTGTTCCAGTGAAAGAAGCCAGACACAAGAGTAAATATTGCATGATTCCATTTACATGAAATTCTAGGACAGGCAAAACTAATCTATAGTGACAAAAAGTACAACAGAGGTTTCCTGGGGCCGGGGTGGGAAGAAATTGATTGCAAAGGAACGTGAGGGAGATTTTTTGATGGTGGGAATATTCTGCATCTTGAGTAAGATGGCAGTTATATGGGTCTAAACATTATTCAAAAGTCAAAGAACACTTAAAATAGGTACATTTTATTGTGTATAAATCATAATTCAATAACATTGATCTCTTTTTGAAGGAACAGGCTCAACTGGCAAACATGTTATCCTTCCCTCTTCTTTCCTTAATTGTAGATGCAATGCCTGGAGGCACAGCAGCTACCCTGTGACCATGAGACAGCAAGCAAGAGGATAAAAACTAAACCTAGGGATAGCAGAGAAAAAAGGCAGCCTGAGGCCATTATTGAGCTGCCATACCAGCCCTAGACTGTAGACCTTCAGACCTTCTTGTTGCCACTGCAGTAGGGTTTTGTTATTTCAAATGAATGCCCCCCTGCTCCAAAACACAAAGTCCCTATGCTCCAGATCATTTCCACTCCCTCTTTATTTTTCTTCAACTGAGAATGTATCCCTCTTCCTCTCCCAGAACTCCAAACCAAGGAGTCAACCACACAATCTCCACAGGCACATTTCAAAATGAGGGCTGCATAAACTTAATTATGCTGATCTTCAAGGCTACTGGAATTACCACGGCCAAGATGGCATCATGCTGTGTTCAAAAGAGTGAAGAGGAGTTGAGCGACTAGCCTGAGGAAGAGCACAGAAGCTTCGAGAGATGAGAAGATGATAGAGAAAAGGATCCACAGCAGAGACAGATGAGAACGGGGTTAGATCAGTGGACAGTAGCCAGTGTGTGCAGGGCTTTCTAGTATTACACTTGGCCAGTGTCATAAACCAACCAATCCTTTACCTGATCATATTAGGCAGGATCATTGATTGCGGAACATTAATATTTGAAATAAGCCAGGTCATACTGGGATTTAAGCTATTTTTAATACATCATGCTTTCACCTCTATTATCTTGGAAATTATGCACTCTTTTACAATCCTTTTAATATTTACCTTACATATTAAAACATGCATTCTTGACTTATGAAAGTCTAATATTAATTGGGATCTACACTCTTTTACTGAATATTGCAAGGACCTTAGCACACTTTACCTGCATTTGCCCAGCTCCTGACTTATATTTAATTTTATATATATAATATATTATAGCATATGTATTGGTTACATAGTTTATATAAAATATATATTATATAATATATTAAATATAATACATAAAATAAAACATAATATGTACTTTTAAATCCAATACTGTCAGCATTTATTAAGTTTATCCACCTATTTACCATTTTCAGTGCTCTTCATTTACATCCAATCTTCTGCCTGGGTCATTTTTCTTCTGCCTAAAAGACATTCTTTATTATTCCCTTTAGAGCAGGGCTGATAGTGACCAATTATCTCATTTTGTTTATTTGAAATTGTATTTATTTCACCTCATTCTTGAAAGATATTTTTGCTGCAAATAGCTAAGCTAGCTGTTATTTTCTTTCAATACTTTAAAGATACTATTCTATTGTCATTTTTTTTTTTTAAACAGAGTCTCACTCTGTCTCTCTGAGTAGAGTGCAGTGGCATGGTCATAGCACACAGCAACCTCAAGCTCCTGGGCTCAAGCGATCCTCCTGCCTCAGCCTCACAAGTAGCTGGAACTACAGGCCCTCAACATGACACCAGACTAATTTTCCTATTTTTAGTAGAGCTAGGGTCTCACTCTTGCTCAGGCTGGTCTCCTGAGCTCAAGCAATCCTCATACCCAGCCTCCCAGAGTGCTAGGATTACAGGCATGAACCACCCTGCTGGCCTCTATTGTCTTCTGACTTCCGTTGTTTCTCTTGAGAAGTCAGCAAACAGTCTAATGATTGCATTTTTAAGGTAATCCCCCCCAATTTGGCTATTTTTTAAATCTTCTCTTCATATTTGATAGAAGTTTTATTGTGTTTATACAAAGGTATGCTTTTCTTTTAGTTATACTGCTTGGGTTTTAGCTCACAGCAACCTCAAACTCCTGGGGTCTAGCAATTCTCCTGCCTCAGCCTCCCAAGTAGCTGGGACTACAGGTTTACACCACTACACCTGGCTAATGTTTTCTATTTTTTTTTTTTTTTTTTTTTTTTTTTTTTTTTTTTTTTTTTTTTTTTTTTTTTTTTTTTTTTTTTTTTTTTTTTTTTTTTTTTTTTTTTTTTTTTTTTTTTTTTTTTTTTTTTTTTTTTTTTTTT